>JAVDPK010002584.1:517371-531233 GCA_034780415.1 Cichlasoma orientale
ATAAACCAAAGATACAAGTTTAAACAGAAGCAAGAGAACACAAAACACTGGGCCACCGGCCCAGGACATGACACAAAGGGAAATTTAAATGCGCATGAAGACTAAGAAAGAAAAAAAAAGCATCAAACAGTGAGTCTTCACTTACAATTTCACTTTTATTTACTCTGTCCATAAATCCCATATAGACATCGCCCGGTGCATAATAAAATGAAAACACTTTACCTTTATTCTACAGGCAGTTTGCATAAATTCCATTTGAATGCATAACACTGTCCTATGTTAGCCTGATGACAGAGCTCCCTCGCTGTTCCCCAGCCTAGGCGCCCGCCACCACACTGTGAATTCACCTAGTTTGGCAGAGCCTGCGCTTATCTGATCTCTTCTCTGTTATTCTCCGGTATCTCCACACGACTACAAGTGAACAAAAGACAATTATTATTTCTACAGCTGCAAACTCCATATTAAACACCATTTCTACGCATGGCTCAAGAGTGAAATTGTTCTTAACAGCTGACCAAAGAGTAACATGGATAAAAGTAAGAAGACTACTGTATGTTAAAGGTGAGCAATAGTTTCAGTAGTCCTCGCGGCTGTGCTTTGAGAAAATGGAGGTTATTTGTGATTTTAGTGTTATTACTGTAGACTGGATTGCTCTGCAATCTGACACTAATGGCAATTTCTGGGAAACGGCGGTAAATGAGAGACCATGCACTTCACTTAATGGAATTCTCAGCTTTCATTTGTTGGAAAAACTCACACATTAGCAACTATTACATGAACTACGCTCAGACAGAAGTTCTGGTACGCTGTAATGCGGCGGAGTATTATATAACATTAAATATTCGCATGTAGCCTCTAAATTTGCACAGATGAAGTTCATACTCATACTAGACTATGATAAGTTAAATTCAGTGAGGAAAAAACATATTTTTTCTGTTATCTATCACTCTTAATAATGTCACTTTGATTTCGGTTCTTGCTATTTTAATGCAGACAAGGTAAAGTACTCTTGACACTTACATCTCCACTGTCAGATAGCAAGTGCTGCTGAAGGGAGCTCGCCTCCCTGACGAACCTTTTCTTAGGCCCAACTCGGTCAGCCAGGTTGCCCATGATCAGTCTGCGTTTTAGCCCACCGGTAAATAATCTCACACACTGGCTCTCCTTTCTCTGTATGTTTTTTTTTTTCATTTACCTCCACAACTCTTCCCTGCTTCCTCTCCTCCTGCGTCACTGACACACTTACAGACGCACAACTCACACTTGAATTTCCAGAGACACAGTTGCACCCTCCTGTCCCTCTATATACAGACACACACACTTTTTTCACGTATAAATCTGGGTTAGATCAGTCCTGTTTTGAGCTAGAGCTAAAATAGAATGACCTCCAGCTATGGAGGAGAAGGGCAGGAGCAGACAAAAGGAAGGAAGAGGACCGTAACAGTGTCAGAGGCAGACAGATTAAGAGAGGGGATTTTATAACTGTTTACAACTTCACGAGAAACACAAGCTTTTCTCACACCTGCAGAATGAAAGTCTCTGTTGCAGTTTTATGGAAATCACAAAGAAAATTATAGCACAAAGAGACTTCATTAAACCTTATGGATTGCCTGAAAATGAAACGTGAACACAGGATGTGTCAGAAAATCATGACTAAAATGACACAGCTCTGAAGACGTGTTTGCATTGAAAGTAATGTCGATTAAAGCTGGTAGGCGAGCCGGATGGGAAAAGTTTCTGTTCGTGTCCGCTTTTGTGCAAATGCTAATGCATTTGTGTATTTGTGTGCATGCATCCAAGTGCAAGTGCCCTATCTTTTTTAGTTCACTAATTTACTTACTAATATCTGTGTACACCGAAAAAGCGATCAAGCCAAAGATGATGATGGTATCGAATCACAGCAGCAGCAGCAGCAGCATCATTGACCCCGGTCACTTTAACAATCTATCAGAAAGACGAGGAAACGTGGCTGCTTTAAATATTTATTTATATGTATGAAAAACTTGTTTAACACGCAGAGCATCCAAGTCAATTAACCATTCTACTCCTTTTCTGTACTGTGCTAACTGTAGCTGCTCAACACATTGTTGCCCTCTGGTGGTCAGGAGGTACTGTCACCTCCTAACACTACACCCCTTTAATATCTTTTCCGCTATTTGTGTCTTTTAGCTTTCACTTTACGCACCAATGCACCCTACTAAATGGAACAGAACCACTCAATTGAGATTTATCAAGGCTCTGATTAAGATTAATCACTTAAATGTAAATGAGCACTGCACAATGCGCTGTACTGTTTGTTTACTACCATGTGGAAACACAATAGAGAGCAAATAACTTTACTCCCGCATACACACGCGAGCCAGCTGTCGTGTTGATAGGGCTGTGGCCTCTCTGCATGAGACACTCAATACAGCTGACCCTCCGAAACGGAAACAAAGAATCAGAGAAGATCATCTCCCTTACAAATGCACACTTTAAAGCAGACGCTGTGAATGCTGGGAAGCAAGCGGAATTCCACTAATTTCACCCTGAAAAACTGCACGCCTTCTCAGAAAATCATATACAAAAAGCCCTCAGTAAAGTGAGAACCACAGAGTAGTGGCCATGAATAGAGCAAAACAAGAACAACCCCAGGTTTCATTTCAGCTGTACCCAGACTTATAAAAAGCCATAATTCTCCAACCAGCCTGTCATAGGCTCAGACAGTCGACTTGTCTCTATTACTGTCATGCGATGTCTCGCTGCTGCATTTGTCACCCCGATCGCAAATTGTACAGAAACTAGAACAAGCCGGCATATCTAACAAGATCATCACTGAAGTTCTGTTCTAGGACTGATGTATTTCATGTCATAAATGCTTCCCTTAGGCAATATCAGGAGGCTCAGGAAACTATAAAGTTCATTTTTTATGGACATGATAAGTTCAAGGTGTTGGCTTGGCTTCAAATTCCCCACACAATCAGGCCCACCTAACAACTTACAGGACTTATATGATCTTCTGCTAACCTCCTCATGCCTGATACCACAGAGCACCCTCAAAAATCTTTTGGAGTCCATGATTTTACAGGTTACAGCTTTCTGGCAGCACAGTGGGGACCTACATAATATTAGGCAATTTGTTTTAATGTCTAGGTGAACTGTGAATTGGTTAAACAGGAAGCTAAGCCAAGAAAATCTTGACTGAAAGCAATAACACAGTGGATTCCTGTTTGACATCTGCCATATATATTGCACTGCATTTGGGAGGATCGTGGCAAAGGCTGTCTGAGCTGACAATAGATGGCACATATGTGACATATTTTAGGTGAAAAGTAACAAACAGCCCCACCGATACATCACACCAGCAGCACAACACTGAAAAATGATAATAAAAGTTATTTACAGCTGACTTAAAATCACTCTTACAAATGTCCTTTTAATGTTTTGTATGGTATCCAAAAGCTGCCATTAACTTATCCAAACTCTCTTTCGCTTCCATTCTGTCTTATGTAAGAGTTTCTATTTATGTATGTTGTCTAATTGGAGAGAGTGAATAATATGGGAGCCTTTTCTGTCTTCTTTTATAACCAGTGGGACAGATTTCAGGCCCTTTTCATTATGTCTGGAATGTCAGGGAAAAAAAGACCCTTTAAAAGATTCATAAGCTGCTAATGAGGTTACGCAGCACATTTCAAAGCAAAAATAGTGTGACGAGACGTCTGTGTGTGTGTGTGTGTGTGTGTGCATGTCCCAAAAGGGATGTACATTACTGTTACTCGGTGAAAAAAAATTAACCAGATGAGCAGACACTGACAGCTAAAACAAACAGCAGACGGGTCACAGTGTCCGACTGGATTTTGAAAAAGGGAAATAGTTTATATTTCAGTTTATATTTTAAACAACTTCTGACAACTCCAGTTTTCAGTGTAAGAGGGGGGTCTTGGAAAGCTGTAATGAATAATGAGAGCATGAGGCGGCTTCACAGCTATTCAGGACAACAAGCATGTTTGCAGTCTATAAAACAAATATACTGTGCAAAAGTCCTGAACCACTATCGTTTCTTTATATTTAAGTATGTAAGTAAAGTAGCACTTTTCAGAGTCAGTCCCAAAGCACTGTACACAAAAACAGAGTAATATAAACACAAAAATTAAGTGCATTAATAACCTTTCTTCAGTAATCATGCATAGCATATAGAAATGTGTACATAGATGCACATAGAATAGTTTGAAATGGAGAGCACTGTTCCTTAGTGAAAAAATAAAGTCGCCATCACAATACAACATCACTAAAACTTCATAAGTCAGAGCTTTTTCATGTTTTTTAATAATGTTAATACTGTGGTGTAAGTTTTCACACACACACACACACACACACGCACACACGCACACACACACACACACACACACTTCGCTTTTAGAATGTCCACTTAGAAAAGGAATGAACCTTTTTTTCTTTGTTGAAACTTGAACTTCTCAGCAACTTTTATTAAAAAAGAAGAATGGAACCTAATCAGTCATGGATTGGGATCATTATTGAAGCAGTGTGGGATCATATTGACAAAGAATGGAACAAAAGGCAGCCAATATTCAAAGAAGAGCTGTGAATGTCCTTCAAGTAGCTTGGAGAAATATTCAGGAAGACGGCTTAAAGAAATGACAAGAAAGCTGCCTGAGAGAGTTCAGGCTGTGTTGAAGAATGAAGGCGGTCACGCTAAATATTGACTTTCAGGCTCATTAGAATTGTGCAAACTCTGTTTTTGCCTTATATACTGTTTTTCCATGTATGTTGTGCATGTTTCAATAAAGCAATGTAATCCTATTTCACATTTTCCTAGCAAAATATAAAGAAATGAGGGATGATGAGAGACTTTTGCACAGTACAGTACATGGGCATGATTTTTAGAACGGGGTTTCCTTTAGGGTCCAGTTTCTTAAGTAAAATTAAAAAAAAATACAGTTTCAAAGCAGCCTTTCTTTATCATTATTAATTTCTAAACAATGTAGAAAATATTTAAGCTGAATGCTCATTTTAACCTCTACTGATCACAGCTACCTTTGGCTGCAACAGCAAACACTGACACACTTCTATGCCACTGTTTGTGAATATTAATATGAATCATTCTACTCTGCAATGTCTGTTCCTGCTTGAGAAACAAAATACATTTTTTTAAATGACAAAATGGCTTCAAAGGCAAACACACTTAACTTTTGCAATTGTGCCATTCAGCTACACCTTCTAAATCTGCATGACTAAGTGCAACTTAAGCACTTTAGGGCATATTTTTAGGCTCTGCCAGATGAGTTGTTGAAAATCAGGATTAATCTGCAGTAAAGTCTCCACGTATTTTATTTAAGTCTTTGAAACATTTGCATAGAAATGGAGCTGCATCACATTAATACGCTTAAGGGCTTTCATACAGCTGAATGCAAACAACAGCGTAAGAGATGTGTGCAAGATGTGGAAGGAGACAAGGTGCAATGGTGGAAGACAGCAAATTGCAGAGGTGATGAAAATATAATGTATGGCAACATTAAAAGCATGATGAAACGTTCCTATCTGTGGACCTTGCAGGGTAAAAAAAACGCCATCAAGTTAGTATGAAGTAGCAGCGTGAGCAGCTGAACACAGGGCGAGCAAACGACCGGGTGCTGCGAGGATAACGTTGAGGTCATGTTTAATAAAACTGAAAATCTGACTAATTATTACTGTTAATTAGTAGCACTGATTAAAAAACTGAAGTTCCAATTTTAAGCCCTATAAAAGAAAAACCAGAATTATGATTCATTAAATGAAAACTCAGGCAGGTATTAGTGGAGGTCATTTATATTTTAAATATATAAGAGCTCATTTCAGAACTCTGGGATTTTGTTATTATTATTTTTTAATAAACACTGAAAAGCCTTTAAAGAGACATTTACATTTTAAGTTATAATACTGCATTTCCTTTAATCTCAAAATGACAGCCTGAAAGGTCTCGCAGCAGATGCAAGAAGTTCTTATTATTTTTCATCATAACTGCGCTTACAAGCAACCACAAAACAAATCTCAGTGCAAGCAGGGAGATGCATCATATTTGACACATTAACGTGTTAGATGAAGATCATGTTTACTTCCTAATATCTCAATAAAAGCTACTTTCGGCTGCTCGCTTTTTCACAGGGGGTCGCCGCAGGTCGCACATTTGACTTTTGCAGATTTTCATCTAAGCGAGCATGTGCGAAAGTCTGTTTTTTACAGTGTTTCCAGTTATGGAACAAATGTGAAAAATCACGTGTGAAGGGGGCAGGTCTGTGATGGAGCCAGAACTAAGGAAAACACAGAGAGAAAAGACATTTTCATTAAAGCTATCTGCTAATCCTTCTTGCCTGTAATGTGATTTCCACCAGAGCCAATTGCCCCTTCTGGCTCACAGTCCAAATGGGCTGTTCACATTACACCCGCCGTGACACTCAAACACACACAAAAACACACTTTCTCTTACCTCTGTCATGTGGATAAGGTAGAATCTCAGTTCTTCAGCATAATCTGCAAGACAAATTAAAGAAGATGTTAATTTTAAGTCCTTTTTCGGTTCTTTTTTTTTTTTTTTTTTTTTTTTTTTTTTGCCCAGCCAACTCTCTTCTGGTGTACATAAAGCAGGATTCTTGATTTCCGATTACGATAGTGCCAAAATACTTTTTCTTGATGGAAAGCTTTTACTGTAGGTCAGCTTTATAGACATCCTCTCATAATTCACTGAAAAAGCGCTCCGAGACAGGCCTCTGTGTCTGGAGTCAAGATAAATGGTTTAATCGAGTGAACGCACACACACACACACACACAAACGCAGACCCTCAGAATTTATACATTGTGGTTTCATGTTGTGTTTTATTTAACTTGAGCAGACATATATCTGTTTAACTAAACCTGATGGTACAACTGTATGCTGAGCACTGAGCATGTAAAATCAGGTGAGGATTTCCCTCATCTTTATGATGATCACCTTTTCATTTTCACCCCATTTCAGTTTAGTAGCTCAGATCACCTATAAGCACATTTCAACAGCCCAACCTCACCAGAAAAACAGCAAAAATACTGCAGGTCGATTGCTTGAGGAGGTTAAAACAGCCAGTGTTTACTGCGGCGACCCCTTGTGGCTGCCTAAATAAGTCCAACTAAAAGCTCTAGTCACTTTCACCTTTTTTTCCACACAAACCACTATTCAGGAGGAACTGGAAGCCAAGAAAATAAAGAGGAAGCTTTTAGCATGTGGTCAATGTCTGTTTTGCCCCAAGCCATGATTTTTTCCTACACCTTATCAAGTAGTTGTTGTCTAAATCTCACCAAGCAGAGACAACCAAAAATAAAGAGTGAACTAAGTTACAATATACCAAGGAAGAAAACCCTGGTCTAAGAAATACAAGTTGCCAGGCGCTTCACCTTACCCATCGTCCTAAAGGCTTTCCAGCAGAAAGACTTTCTTACCATCCATGTGAGACCCACCAGTCTGCAAACACTTTATATTATATGGTGTTTTGTGTCATTGTGACTCAACAATTTCTATGAGGAAATGTTGCTGAAAGGTTATACACTGATACATGTTTATTCCATTTCCAGGAACATGGATGAATGCAGACTCCACATCTGCATCCTGTAAGCAGCAATCGAAATACACACACTGATTCTTACTTATGTTTTATGTTTTATGTTTGTCTGATTGTTTTGTTTTGTTTTGTTTTGTTTTGAGGTTTACCACAAGCAGTGTAACCTACTATAATGTATAATCAAGGCCCATGTGAAGTGCATCAGCAACACCAGAGGTCACTGTTGGATATATTTCTGATGTCAAAAAAACAAAAACAGCAGAGCGCTGTCGTACAACGCAGACTGCAAGAGGAGCTTGTTGATGAACTAATTTAAAAACCTGATAGCAACATTTTCCATGATTAGTATGGTCTCAAAGAGAGGTGGACTTCAAGATAACAGCGATGTAATGCTTTGTCAATTATAACATTTTCAGTATTTTACAGTCACTCAAATTTTCTCATCAATCCACTGAAGAAATAAAAGTACTCAGTATCAAAAAAGCAATAGAGACACATTTTACTGAGAACAGTTTAGACATGCTTTTTTAATTTAGCATTTTGGTTCAAGAGCTGCCAAAAGCTTCACGGTGAAGGTTAGTCTTGTTAAGCTTGTTTAGTGTAATGACAGTGTTTAGATTGACACATGGCAATTTTGGCTTTACCAATGTTTTTTTTACGCTTTCATTGTTTCCCACGCTCCTCTGCCTAGTATTGGGGTGACAGGAACACAGGAAAGCCCTTTTATTGAACTTGTACCGTGTCATTATACACGCACACGCATAAAACACGCCCTCACTGAAACAAACACAATCCCCCCGGCGCCTCTTTCCTGAGTGACGCTGCTGAAGCAAAATAACAATGACAGGCAGCAGGGTGGAGATGTGTGTCTCTCTGCGTGTGTATGTGTGTGTGTGTGTGTGTCTTCTCGTGAAGCACACGCAGACACACAGACTGAATCCCCACCCTGGTGATCACTGATTGTTTGGGTGCAGGATGGAGGTCAGAACTGGCTAAGAGGAGGCTAGCAGGGAGGACAGAGCAGCTCAGAAATGCTGCTAGAGTCGTCGTTCAGTTCTTTTCTTAACACAGTCCTATCCTTGTTGAAGGAATGAATGAATGCACAATTTTGACAAAACCTTCAACCTGGAATTACCAAAGAAAATAATATAACAAAGACCTGAAAGTGAAGCAGATGTGGTTGTTTCCCAAACCTGATTTATTTTCAGGCTTTTTGCCTTTATTTGATAGTTCAGCAGTGAAGAGTAGACCAGAAAGTGGGGAAGGGCATGCAGCAAAGGGACACGGGTCAAACTCAAACCTGGGCTGATGCATTTCAGTCACATGGCGTATAGTCACCTGCTCAACCAGTGACCTAAACTAGCATTCTACTTCCACCAGTTTACATTTAAATCTTGTAAAGTTTTCCATTTAGAGTAAACAAGACAATAACGCAGGCAAATCAGTGCCATAAATGTTCAATATGACGCTTTAAAATTATGGTCCACAAACATGGGCGCATTAATTGTTTATATACAGCCTGCGGCACAGACTTGTCTGTGTGGAAATGATTTCTTTATAACGTTTCAAAGTGTGAAAAAAGCAATATGAAAACTAAACATCATCAAATCCCCCTGTCCTCTGGGAAGAGATTCAGATCAGTCAAGTCCAAAACCAGATCAAAAAACCTAAAAACCTGTTTCTTCCCACTGCATCCCTCCCCTCCTTAAGACTGTGGACTAATAAATCTCAACCCAAAGAGCAGGAAGTGCAATTTTTAAACATGTCATTCAAATTTCTTGTGCCACATTGTATTTTGCACTGTTATTCTGCATAAACTATAAACACTTCTGTATAAACACAGTGACTGCCTCTATCGCTATTTATTTTATATTTATGCTATTGTCTATTTTTGTATTCTGCTGACAGACCTAAAGCTGCTAAACACTTTTTCATTGTTTTGAGAACAACAATAAAGACCTATTCTATTCTATTCTATTCTATTCTATTCTATTCTATTCTATTCTATTCTAAATTAAAAAGTGTAAAAAAAATTCTTCTGTTCGATTTTACTGCATGACCTACTGTCTATTATTATCCTTTTTAGTGTTCTTGTCTTGGGGCAGTAAACTAACAGTTATGTGGACTACACATAGCTATGAAAAAGTACAACAAGAAGCCCCAAACAAAAACTACAAAAACAAAGAAATTAGCACTTAAAAATGTAACTAATCTATCGTGACTAAATCTAACATCACTGAAAGTGAACTGATTTTGAGGAGGGGTTCAAACTTGAAACTTCTGGCAGAAAGGAATTTGTTACGCTACAGTTTTATTAGTTTTTCCTGAATTTAAAAATTACAAAGCCAAAGACAAAGTTGGTTAAAGCCGCTTCGAAGAAAACTTTTGTGGCAACAGCAACTCTTCTATAGAAGCAGGCAACATTTCCTGTACTCGTGTAAAACGCTTGTTCACATCTGCTTTTGTTACCAGGTGAAAAATCAAACCTTGTGCACTTGTTTGCACCTTGATATCTCTTTTTAATCTAATTGTCATCATAATTACAAAGAGAGAAATCATAATCATTATTCTCTACAGAGTCATGGCAGTGGAGACTATGTGGTCATACGAGGCCACTCTAAAACCCACAGGGTGATACGTCCACGCAGGCTCAGATCCAGGCCACAGTGATCTCAGACCCCCAGTTGTCTCACCTTTTACTGCACTGCCATAAAGACATCAGCCTGGGAAAGAACAGATGCTGCTTCCCCTTCCCCTTACTTTATGTTATGTGGCAATCACATTCTCACAATATCAAACTTGCATTTTTGTTTAAACCCAACCTCTGCATCATTCAGCTAGTTCGAACTGTTGCTTACCAATGCACATGTCTAAGTAGACCCCCTCTCTCCCAGCCCTGTCCCAGTAATGCCTCCTGACCCTGTCCCTGCCCTCACCCGCTGCTCTAAACACAGTAAGCCCTATTTATTTGATTTGCCCGTGCTTTGTGTGGTCATGCTGGCCAAACTATTCTCTCCATAACAGCAGAGGGAATGATTGTTTACACCAAGGTGAAATAAAAAGACAAAGCAACAGGAAATTGGACAGTCTTTCCCTAAATATCCTTTGGTTAAGCTCAGCTGAAAGTATTACTGCAGTCACAGTGCTCTGTGTTTATTTCTGGTTGCACAGTCTGCGTGTGCTACGTTTCCTTTCTTACTCTGCGCTGAATTGCAGTGGTTTAACCTGATAACATACACACGGACTGCACAGAGCTTTTGGGGAGTTTTTGGACTGTTAATAAACCTGTTGGTGCACTAAAGATGAATTTATTTACTCTATATAATCATCTCAACATATCAGAAATCTCTAAATCATGGTTCCTGTGTTAAGGTTTACATACCATCCTGGAGTCGCAGCTGCCGGAGGTACAGGGGACTCTGAAGAACATTACACCTGCCTGGCTCGCTTTCTCTTGTCACTAGCATTAGGTCACTGTAGACAAACACAGTAACCTAAAAGAGATGGAGGAGGAATATTAAAAAGAGAAGAACGGGAAATTGAATAGAAGGGGACGGGGGGCAGGATGTGAGAATCGAAGGTGGGAGGTTGCATTACATCTCAGATGGTCTCACTTTGGTTTTGCACCTTACAAAATCACCTCGCAACTCAGTTAACTATACATACAACACTGAATATTTGGTGGGTTTCACGTCTTTACAATTTTCATGTCCTAGCACAGGAAATGCAGTTCATACATGCACAGCTCTCGTCATACATACACGTCCTCCCACATGGTGGTTTGGTGTCTGAATATCAACTATGTGCTGTAAAGTATACTGACGTAGTCCACAACTTCTCCTTCAACAGTCTTTCACAATTAGCTTGACTTAATCATTTAATGACTATACAAATCTGAATATCAACAAGCATATCTCATTATCACCTTTTTACTTATTTAGGGCACACATACGATTTATATCAAAGTGACTTTCTTTGAAGAGATGATCAATTGCGTGTAACATGCCAGGACAGCCCATGTCTGGCTTTGAGTTTCTGCAGTGTGCTAAGGTATGAAAAATCAAATGAACTGAGACTGGAACAACAGAGGAAGAAATCAAGATAAACAAGCAGAGGATAAACACAAAGAACAGACCTAAATTTCCGTTAAAAAAAAAAAAAAAAAAGACCTCTTACGTGAGCAGGTGCAAACATGCAACATAACACAAAAACTGTAAATCATGCAGATGGGCAACGTTTCAAGACAATGCTTTTGCTTTGGTGGCTTCCTCTGAGGGGTGAGATAGCAGAGGGTATTTCAGATGTAGCCAGCATGCGGTTAGTGTGTGTGTGTGTGTGTGTGTGTGTGTGTGTGTGTGTGTGTGTGAGAGAGAGAGAGAGTAGATTTGAGTGGGTGGAAGACAATGTTAGTAAGAGTGAAAAGTACAGGACCAAGAGTGCATTAGAACAGCAGTTTTCACACAGAGAAGCATGCATACTAATAATACATAATATATATAATGTTTGTACAAACTTGTGCACAAAATCAAATGCACACATCAAACATTTACAACATTTTCCACACATATTTACTACTTTGAATCTCTGTCTCCTTAAATCTTTGTTTGCATTTTACCAGCTTTTTTTTTTTTTTGTGCATCCTCACATAAATGCTGAGCTTCATAATTCATGCAACAATTTGTCCAATTAAGACTTCCATCCATCCACTTATCCTTAATCGTTTATGCAGACGATCCCAGCCCACACCGAAAAAGAAGTGGGGTACATCCTTAACAGGTCTGTGCTGAGCAGAATGAAGCATAAGGTGCAGAAAAGCCAAATGTAATGTACTTCTATGTGGGCGCAGGGTCTCAACAGGTTAAAACTGATGAAATATTAATAGGTATTGTTATTTGAGCATATTTAGTGTAATTTATTGTAACTAATGCAAATGCAATGCCAATATCCTTTATTGTTACCTATTGCAATCTAAAGTTTGCACTGTTGTTTGCTGCTATAGTGGTTCAATAACAAATCACAAAATATTCTTTAAAATTAAGTAAAGAGTAGCATTCTAATAAAACATCAGTGTATATTTTGTTAATAAGCAAAACTAGGATATTTTAAAAGCTGAATTATTATATTTAATGGTAACATTTCTATTACAGCTTTAAAATCACACAATTTAATCAACTAACATCTCTTACTTTAAAAGATTACACTGAAAACTTACTGTTATCTATGTTGACACAATTTCACTTTGCACTAAATATGATTTTCCACTTATTCTTTGTGTATGGACATAACTGTGAAAGTGCTACATGTTTGTTTGCCTCTTAGTCAGAGTCACACAACGCAGATGAATAAAGAGTAAAAGCTGGAACAACACAGAGAGACTGGATGAAATGGCAGAGTGGAGAGAAACTCCCTCCTGACAAACACTGCCTGCTAAATATTTGTTTTATCCCTGACCCCAGAGAGAGTCCATTATTATACGTCCATGCCAGCAGTGGCTCCACTTTACTGCACTGCATATTGCCAAGATTATGTGACAGGGCATTTAAGTAACTGCGGCCAAAAGCTGAATTCAACAGTGCAATACGCTTTTCGTTTAGTTTACACAGTCCAGCCCACACAGCCCTCCACATGCTTCTTTCAAAAAAAAAAAGAAAGAAACTTTTGAAACATGAAACAGTCACCTTAAATTTCTAAGGCATATCCACCTGTGCCACTGAGTTGAGTTATTGCAGTCAAGTCATCCACATTTGATCTGCTGAAACATTAAAAAGTTCCCTTTTCCATGAATCTACACACTTATCAAGGTCATGCAAGTATTTGTACTTGCATGACCAAATATCAATGAGAATGACAGGAGCTACCCTTTTATGAGATTCCATTACCAGCTTAGCGATGTACATATGGTATTTCACACAATCTTTGCATAGTAAGTTTTTATACATATAACATGACAACTTCTACAGACACCCTGCCTCTCGCACTATGACAGCTGGGATAGGCTCCAGCCCCCCAGCCCCCCCATCCCCCAACGGCCCTGAAAAGGATAAATAGAAGAGAATGGATGGATGGATGGATGGAAGGTATAGTGAAAAGCAACTTTTGATGCATAAAACTCAATTTATCTGTCAGACTGATCTTCGCCGCTCTTTTTCTTATCCATTATTGATTTTCTTGGCTCATGTGGAGAGATTCAGTTCAAACAGCTCCTCTCTCCTGCCCTCCCCTCCTCCTGTGTGTGTGTGTGTGTGTGTGTGTGTGTGTGTGTGTGTGTGTGTGTGTGTGTGTGTGTGTGTGTGTGTG
>JAVDPK010002584.1:531333-584311 GCA_034780415.1 Cichlasoma orientale
TGTGTGTGTGTGTGTGTGTGTGTGTGTGTGTGTGTGTGTGTGTGTGTGTGTGTGTGTGTGTGTGTGTGTGTTGTACTTTATATACATAAGATTTATTGCGCATCAAGGCAACAGACCATCACTTTGACTCTGGCCAAATAAAAAAACACAAAAGAGGATTTAATAAACCAGCACTGGTCAGAGAGATGTTATTGTTCCAGTCATATGATAGAACTCTCTGAAAGAACAGATTATGCATCACACACCTTAGATGACATCCTGCATTATGTTGTACTGTAGCTGCTCTTTAATCAGTTAGTAATTCCTTGATCAGACCAGTAAATCAAGGTAAAAACTTAGAGCGAGCGCTTTAACTTTTTATACACAAAGAAATTTTAATATGTATTAAAGAAAATTAACAAGTGCATGCATATGACCACAAGCAAAGATAAACACATTCTTACTGTGCACTGTTAGCTCCTACCTTAAGCGAGTGGTGCTTGCTCTCATGTAGTATCATCTCTTCAGATATGATGAGCGTTCGGCTGCAGAGGTCGAGCGGCTGTAGCGACAGAAAACAGCAGGATTCACAGAGAGATTAGTAAACAACATTACTGAATCAAATTCTCATTCATTTATTCATAACCGGCGGCTTTAAGGACAATAATGCTTGTACAGCATTTTCCATCTGCTCAATGCTACCCTAACCTCTTGAACATATGTTCAGTATTTTTCAAGCTTAAATCTAAAAACATAATACTGCATCTGTCATTGGTTAGCCAAAAAGTTGCAGTACCAAATCCATTTTGGCTCCCAAATCCAATCGATCTGCTTAAAAGCAAAAGCGGCTCTTTTCTACTGATGGAAATGCTGCTGAAACTGAGTCTGTTGAGACAGAAAGCAAGTTGAAACTGAGAGGCGGTTGTGCGGTCGAGCATGACACGACAGTGACACTTAAAATGAAATAGAATGGCAAAGTGGGAGGAGGGGACTTCCTCTCAAGTCCAGGGTGTGACAAAGGCCCAATTCAATGTGTGTATGTGCAACATTTGAATACTGCGTAAAGCAGGGTCAGGGCTGCACGTGTATATACGTTTATATATGAAGAACGTACCAACTCAGCCAGCATGTTTTCAAAGTGCAAAAGTCTTTCGCAGTTTAAGTTAGCAAAGGCATTTGACATGTTACAGTAGGCGCAACACTTCTCTCACTGCGGTCACTACACTACATGCACATGAATGCAAAACTAAGCACTTATATAGTGATAACACTTGGCTTACCATAACTCGCCTCTTAGGCTACTCCCACTTTGGATAAAACATAGTTTTGCCAGTTTGTTCTGCACACAGCTGGATGTTGTACATACGTGTTGAACTGTTTGCATAGAACTCAACTAGAAGTCGAAATAAATGATTCACTTTGATCTAAAGCGTGCGGTAAGGAAAACATCAGCCTGGTGTCTCATACAGTAACACTGACCTTCTCCCTCTATTCACAGACTGTCAAGTGTTATTGCCTGAAGACAGATTACAGAAAAAAATATGCAGCTCTAGCATCTGTTGCGTGTGAAAATAGCTCCCCGGTGACTTGCAAAACACGAGAATGTCTCAAACAGTAACATCTAAATATTTCCTAACTGCAAACATGAAATGTCTTTTTTCCTTTTGACACAAATGCAGACGGGGAAATAATCATATCTAATACATGTGGACAACTTGTGAAAATTGTTTTTCAGAGTATTACAGTGACCTGTTGGTCTTGGTTTTATACCACACAACGTTAGCATCCACAGTTCAAGTCCAGATGGGGGCATCTGCATGTCACACACTGCTCACTCTCTCCATATTTAGCCTGTATTTATACTTTCCACTGAAACAACAATAGCAGCAGATTATCTGGAAGTTGCAGCCATTTGTTTTTGCTTAGGGTTCAAATTGGTTCAGTAAAATCTAGGGGCTGCCTCCACTCACTCTCAGCTGTGAGTAAAAGTAGTGTTTAAAACATGCATGCAGGAAGAGGACTGCAATGAATATGAGGCTTAGGCTTAAGTTCAATACTTTCCCAGGTGTTTGATTGCTTCTCTTTTTGACATCACTTCCACTTTCCCACCCAGTGCTAACTTCATCACCTCTAGTCCAATCAGCTTTCTGCCCGCCTTCCTTGAGCCAATCAGCTTCGGCTCGGCGTGCTTTAAATATTACTGCTCATCTGTAATTCTCCCTTTCGGACTTATTTGTGCAATACACCACGTCCCCTTCAGCACCCAAGAGTCCCTTCCAAGCCTCCATCTCGATCTCCACCACCACCACCAGCGTCTAGATTCCGGGGGTCCTGCCCTAATTCCTATCTCCACTGGGATTCCCTTCTGCTTCAATGGGCCATCGGAGTCTAATTGCCAAATAGCTAATTGTATTTCTTATCAATAAATCGTGTTCAATTCCTCCTAATGATCTCTCCTTATTGAAATAAGTAGTAAAATAATTCTGACAAATCAAGACGTGCCATAACGCACAATCGCAACTGTTATACACAGACATAAAAAAAAGATGTACCTGAACAAAGATGGGGAAGATAAGGATCTTGGGTGCCAGTTTAACATATCCATAATTTGCATGTGGAGCATGTGATCGGACAATGGTGCAGTTTTGATAGTTGGCAAAATTGGCATTCTGCTGTTGGTAGTTGGCCACACCAGCATTAGTGGAGGCAGGCGGCGCCTTCGATATCTTGGAGTTGTTAGATCGACGTAGGAAGCCAGTACGGCTGGAGAGACCAACACCGCCACCGCTGCTACTGCCAACTCCACCAACTCCACCCATACCTCCAGAAAAGGCAACCCCACCACCACCACCACTCTGGGACTGAGGACCAGGAGCCTGTCGAGTGGGGATTAACCTTGCAGCTGTGGAACAAAAAAAAATGAAGTGAAGACACAGACTGTGTACAGTATATCAATATGAAGATTAAAGCTGTAAACTAAATTAAAGCTTTAAAGCACAGGGAGTGCAAAGAAGAGAGACAGCAGACAAATAATCTAACCGCAAGAATGTAAAGCATTAAACAAAAAAAAAGTAATTTAGAAAAATGTAAGTGAATTTTGGACCAGTTGTATTGAGGCCATTAAGATGCCAGATGTTTATAGAATTTAATTATATGCAAGTTAACATTGATCTACACACACAGTAGAGCACCTAACAAAACACTCATTTAATTTATACAGATATTAATATTGCATGTCTTACCTAATGTCCCCTGCTTGTCTGGGTAAACAGGCCTCAAGATCTGAAAGCAGAAAAATATGAGATTAATATCCAAATCCAAATCGAAATTAAAAAAGAAATCTTGACATTCAAAAGTGGCGACAAGAGATAATGTATGCAGTTATATCATTTCTAAACTGCAAATCAGTTCTGAGCAAATTAAAATAACTTTTTTTAAAAAAATTTACTGTATTCTACATAATCAAATGGGGTTCTTCACTATATTTATTCAAATACATTTTGCTTTTCTGTTTTCGGGTGGTGGTGGGGGGGGGGGGGTCTCAAGTTTTTGTTTGTTTTTATTTGACTAGCCAGTCTCTACATTATCATGCGTTTGTTTGTTTCTTGCATGACATTTGGTTTAGTTTCTAGGACACTTTTGAGCCCATTTGAATTTTAGGCTGGACTCACCGAGGCAGTAATAGTTTCTGCTTGTCATAACCTATCACAATCTACTGAGAGGGTAAGGCTACGAATCTGCCATGCACTTCAGATTATTACAGCAGGTGGGTAGAAATTTGGTAAAGTACCAAAAAAATTTTAAACATATGTATCATGATCATACTTTTCTGCCTGCTTATTTGGATAAATATTTGATTTTCTTTAGTGCTGGTTTTCAAAGCTCTTTGTTTGTGTCTGTGTGGCATGGCACTAACATGACCCATTTCCACGGGGCTTTCAGTATATTTAGCCTGGCCAAAACAGAATCCCTCAATCTCTGCCTCATTCTTTGTTTGAGATAGAAGTTGTAGCTTCAGTATTTGAAAGGGAGGGCAGTTTCACTATGCTGGCATGTGCACGTTCTTTCTGAAGCTGTAGTCTCGTCCTTCAATATACCTTTAGTTTTTCTGAATCAGCATGTCTTCTTTCCAATATAATTTGGTAATTTGGTACCACTACCGTTAAATGAACCTAGATCTGAAAAGCACACGGATGCAGTTGTGTACCTCGTGATGCACCCACAGGGACACACACATTACTCAAACACACACAGACCTTCAAGTTCACACACTTACACGCAAGGACACATAAAAAAAAAAATTAATTATAACACAACTCTACATATCTGCACCAGATGGATATAGTTAGTTAATTTTGTGAAGGTTGTGCAAATATTAACACAAAGAAAAAAACCTAGATTAAAATCACTAAAAGGCAGAACGTCTCAAAAACATGCCGAATCTTTTGAATCAACTCATTTTTTGTTTCTTTGTTTGTTTGTTTTTGTGGTGATTAGTTAGTAGGTTAGTATTGTTTGGTTAGCTTAGGAATTCAGATCAGGCCTTTTAATTTTTTTGACTTTGCTTTATTTTGTTATCATGATGAACGCTTTTACCTCATATACAAGATCACTGAATGCAAGAATACAGTGCTTAACAAATTTATTGAGCCACCTGGCATAAAAACAAGAAAACACAAATATTTTATAAATCTGTCAGAAACTTGTTTAAAGCTACAAATTATATTATTTAAATGGCAAAAAAAAATAATAATAAATTCACGTTTTTATATCCAAATTTGAGCCGGCACGCTGGACTTCTCTGAGAAGTCACAAATAATCAAGGGTAAAATTAAACCACTAAAACTAATTTTTCTATTCAGAAATGCAAGTATCTGTAATTTGCAATCTTAAAAAATAATAATGTGTTTTAGAAATTTTTTGCAAATTAGTAAATTTGAAAATTCATGGATAATAACAATAACCATATTTTAGCATTAGAAATGTAATTTCAATTGAAGAGCTGCAGCTGTGGCATGAACCTTACAGTGGGTGGGGGTCTAATAAATTTGTTAAGCACTATAAGTACATGCTGTATAAAATGTCATATACATGTCCTAATGTTCATGTACATGCCTGTTATTCAGAAACTGCATCTAAAATTGAAGAGCCATTTATTTTTAAAGTACTGCTTTAAAATCTGCTTGTTAAATTAATTGAATGGTGAGGTGTGTCCAAACTTTTGACTGGTACTGTATATATATATAGTTTCTCTAATATGAACCATGTGTGTCACAATGTAAGAAAAAATACTGCAAAAGCTTCACATAGTACAGGCATATAATGTTATTGACAGCTCTATTTTATATGTTATTGTATCCTCTTGTTTTTCAGTCTATTACTCCATATTTACATGACACTGAACTATATGCACAGTATGTAGTGTGTTCAAGACATGTTATAGACCACAAATCAATGAGACAGCAGTAACCCAAAGGGCCTGGACATACTGTACATACAGTCCATCTATCTATCAGCACCAGGGATGTAAGGTAAGGAGACATATCTAGGGTGAGCCAGCATATGACCATGGTGAGGATGAGGAGGACGGAGAAGATGATGAAGATGCAGCCCACCACCAGTCTGCGGTACCTGGCTTCCAGGGTTGATGGGTGCCAGGATGATGTAGTTATCCCCGTTAGATGCCTTCACCCTAGTTCCCTTCAGAGTGGCAGTGTGAGGATGATGGAGGTGCCGTGGTTTCCCATCCAGCTCCTCAGCCGACCCTCCCTGGGCCCCCCACGCCAGGGTCCCCATGCCTACGCCGCTGCTGTTTCCAGCTTCAGAGCCGTTTACCAGTAGCCTACGGGCTGCAGTGGCACGGTGGTGGGCTGGGAGGGGTGGCACAGCTGGGGGGGTTTTACTTGTGCCAACATCTGGTACACGCCTACGGATGGGGGGTGACGGGGCATCATAGTTTGAGGCGGAGGGTTTGTAGGAGGGCCGGTGGATGAGACCCTCAAAATTAGGTTTAGCGGAAGGACCAGTTCGCCACACTACCACTGTGATTTCATTAGCACTGTTTCTGAAACAAGACAGAGAAATGATGGTTCAGAAAACCCGGACAAGTGTCATTCCTGTGCCGCTTAATTTATGAAACCATGAAACAACATTTCTAATATTTAAAAAAAAAAAAAACAGACTCTTCTATACTTTACTGTATGTCTTTAAAAAAAATAAAATCCAAAACAGAAAGAAACCTGTTTTTGAAAATAAACTGCACCACTGTATCAGAAACATAAAAATGAGACAACTGAAAACAGGCTATCAGACCCGTAAAAGTTTAACTAAGATAATGCTGCTGACTGCTGATAAATCACTGACTTCATAACATGTAATTGCAGAGCTATTCCCACATCACTTCAGTGTAAATGGATTTCCTTTTGGCTTTTGACAGTCTCGGCTTCTGAAATGAAAGATCTGTAAACATCACAGACCTAGCTTAGGGAGTCGCTCACATCAGAAGGGCTTAGACTGATCTGTAACTCAATTTGGAGGCAACAATTCCCTCTGAAAACCTCTTTGCCTCTCTGATAACTTTCCTAATTTTCATCCCAGAGTTTTGAATATGCATATGAAAAGTTTTACTCCGGCATTTAGATGCGAATACGCCTGTTCTGTTTTGTTTACTGAATTATTACCTTATAGCATGGGCTAAGTCCACACACTTCCACTGCTCCACTGGCTGACCATTTAGCTGCAGGAGGGTGTCCAGCTGCTGCAGACCTGCCTGATCTGCTGGACCCCCTGTCAGAGTGAAAAGATGGAAAAAGGTTTGCATCGTTGCACACTCTCAAGAACTATTAACACATTTCAGAGCTGCGGTTATTTTATGCGTTGACTTGTTCTTTTAGCCTCGGAGGTTCATAACAGCAAATCCCTGCGTGGAAGCAGCAATAAAACCACAACCAAACGGCAAAATGCTTGGTTTGAAAACTTTGATCTCTACACATTATCAGCTTGAGAATCAGCATCTTAATTAAAGACATGACAACTGGGAAGACATCTGCCAACGTGGGGGCTTAACTCCAAGTTATCTGTCTGAACTGCTACACCCTGCTGACTGAGCTGGTAATGGTGGTAATGTTCTGAGCTGTGACAAATGGAACAGCAAAATAAATCCCCCCAGTGATCATGTAACTTCTGATGCATGATGTAATTATGAGATACCAAATTAAAAGGGCAACTTTTGGCTGAGGGGGGCATACTAATAACAACTGCCAATAGCAGTGGAGTCATCAGCTGACTAGACCTTTGCTTCCCTGCCCTCTTTCTCCACATTTCCTTTCTATCTTCACTGAAGACAGGCAAAATGCCAAAAAAGGGGGGGGGGGAGATGCCAAACTCAGGTCAATCAATATGAAACAATGGCAAACCTATTAATTACACAGCATTTCTGACTCAAGAAAGGCCCTGTTTTGACATAGACAATTTAAAGTTCTTTAAAACTATACTAACTCACGCGAGTGGGTTTCATGTAGCCAACAACACGCACGTAAAACTTGCCTGGATCAACAGCCTGTACCCTCACAGGAGAATCCGAGCAGATGGTGAATCCATATCCATCCTTTCCTCGAAGGATGGTCACCTGCAGAAAACACACACACACACACACACACATATACACATGAATTTAGTGATATGGTGATAGAAAATCACTCTCTCTCCTGCTACCTGAGGAACCAAAAGTAGCACGTAAGCAAAATGATCGACTTCCTTCCTCACTACGAGACAATTAGATTTATGATTTGTATTCTGCTTCTACTTCCTACTAAAACTGTCTTGACAGCAGATTCCCATTGAAGCCAATTAGCTGAGTTAATGGGAAAAACAACTCTGGAGATAAAAAAAAAAAAAGATATTCCCTTAGTTGAGGAAAAGGGAAAAAATAGCCAGACTGCCAATTAACTCAATATTTAGCCAGATTTATATTATGCAGTGTACAGATGCAGTTGCTAAAGAGTAGTAGTATTTTTAAGTTACTCCTATTAATGTAAAAAGTTTTTTTTATGTTGCCAAAATAGCACCAATAACATTCAGTACAACAAGAAGTTCATGGATGATCAATAAAACATGTTTCATAGTCAGTAAGATTTAACCTTTGATGGTGCCGGTAAGAACTGTAAAGCTGTAGTGCTTTGAACTAATTCTGCAAATGAATAAATAAATATTAATGTTTACAATGATTGATATGAAATTATTTTACTGGAATATGATGTCTAATTGGGTAATGTACAACATTACGGTACATTAATATAAAAAAAAGTTTAAAAGACCCATACGTACACAGACACCATGCTGAAAGCTCTTTCCCATTGTCTGTCTGTCTCTTGTGTTGCCAAACATTCAAGTACCTGCACCCGAAAGTCTGAGCCAAAGTCAACAAAGTTCCATCCAAAACATCTCACTTTCCATGTCATCTGCTGAAAACCGGGGGCCCAAAACACACAGACGTCCCCGCTCTCTCGCGTTCTTTTTTTTTTTTTTTCCTATTGCAGAACAAACATGTACATGCTGCTAAATTACAAAGTCTGCCCGTGAGCAAGATGCAGCAACTTGGAGAAACACGCTGATTATTCAGGGGCCTGAAGCTCGGGACGACCCTGAAATGTCGGCTACTATTGCGGTTACTTATAATCCACCGATTTTATGCCTCGTGTCACCATATTTCTCTAACCTTGAGTCACTTTAATCTTTTTTTTTCCCGTCTACCTCTAAAAGTGCACTGCCACAAAAATGATTTTTATGCTACAGACAATTACAGTTGACGTTATAACTGCCATAGAAAAACAAATATGACTGAGACATGGTTTTGTATACATTTCACTACTTTGCCTAAAATGTAGTGTTTTAGTTGTTGTCCTTATCATATTTGATCAATAGCTAAAAATACAAAACACTCCCTTTGGAGCATCCATAAACTATGTGAGTAGAGTTAGGATACGCAGGATATGTCAGCACAACCTCCTTCTTCTGGGAGAAAGAAGACAAACACTGACACATTCAAACTGACTCACTCCATATCTTCATTGGTGACTGTGGCAGAAGATAGCAGACGTTCTTGAGCTAAACTTAATTCCGTGCTTCGTGTGTAGGTGTATATTTTTGTAGGAAGACAGCATTTAGGCCAAATTCTGGCTGCTTGAATAACGTGTAGAAAATCAGTTAATTTTTTTTTTTTTTTCAGATCTAACAGATGACAAAGACAAATCGAGGAACATGTGGACTGAAGCGAAACGCTTTCCTGGAATTTAAGACAACAAACCATCAATAAACTTTTTGAAAAAGCAGAAATTTAATATGTGATATAAATTAGAGAAAAGCAACAAATGTGACTGACAATGGAGAGAAGTGCAGCATAGACTCCCAGTCTGCCATGCCTCATCTATCTGTTTTTATCTCTTCCTTTTTCAGACACTTTGTCCTTTTTAAGCGAGCTCTCAGAGCTGCCTAATTTGGATTGATTCATCCAGAATCCAGAGCCTTTACGGCGTTAATTAAATTTGTAAGCATAGCTGAGTCCAATCACTTGGACTACCTCTGGTCTGCAGTCCGATGTCCTTTTTTTTTTCACTTCTAAATGAAATTGGGGGATTATTTTTAGAAGAGAGCAGCCTGGAAATAATCCATCAGTGATTTTTTTCATATTTCAGTCCATCAATCATAAGACATATTAGTGAGATAAATGAAGAAAAATGAATGGGACATGCTGCCAGCAAGCATTAAATATTTAAATTGTATAAGCAGGGCTTTACTGATGAATTCATAATTCAATCATAATAAGTAATGACCAGAATAAAACATAAGATTTTAACGTACTTGTAACAAACTTAAATGAACCCAGCAGACGTGTGTTCGTGCATGCGCGTTTTCCTTTTTTGCACTCCTGCCTCAGTGACCCACCGTCGCCATCATTTTAGATGTGAAGGCAGAAGAAGATAATCCTGCCAATCTCCATCCGATCATTTCATAACTTTTGCAGGCTTCTGTTGCTCATGTCCCAATTGTTCTGATTTTTTTTAATGAAAATGAACATCTATTTAGTTTTTTCAAAAACAATAACTTTTTCTCATTTGCTGTCCTGGTGCTATTTTGTATGTATAAAGTTTTACACTCAGTGTAGTATTAACCAATCACACATGATATGCATATATGACTGGACAGTGTTATCTGGGTATGTTCACAGACTAAGGAAAGCAAAACTCGCACACTGTTATCTGACTAATGCGTCCTGCTGAATTTTTCTCATGTAAGGTCAGACTCAAAATGAGGTTGCAGTTGTTGTTTCTACACTATATATAGAAATCGAATCTTTATTCCTAGTCATTAACATTATATTCTTACTAATAATCTTACTTATTAATACTAATTTTGATTTGCAAATTAAATGTGTACAAAAAAGTGGCAGGTTTGTATCATTCCAAATATGTCTCCTTGTGTCTCTCCCCTGCATTTTGCTTGCATTTGCTTGCAGGCAGTTATTCTTTTCCTGGCATGCAGCTGGAAGTGCATTTTCTTTTATCAGGATTCAGTAGTGTGCAAACAAAGATAATGCCACTGCAATTTTTTATATACTGCTTCTGTGTTGGAAAGATCAAAAAAACAATCTACACCGGTGGAGTGTCAGAATTTAGGGAACTTAATTCATTTGTTGCAAATAAATTATGAAAGCACTGTTCAGAGAGCAGAACTGTTGAAACTGTTAAGTCATTGTGTTTCACTCGCAAACAAAGGTTGCGAGTGAAACAGCGCTTTTTCACGCTCCCGCTTCCACCACCCTCCCTTTCTCTCTTGTTATCTCAGACACACCTGAGGCAGCCTACATCCGATGCACAGGTGACACAGCCCGTGGATAGTGTGCATCACACCACTACCGTCTCCTCCTCTTCCTCCGCCCTCTCCTGAGTTCAAGTCCGCAGCCAATACGCACACACTACGACGGTGACTCTCCACCTGGCCGGCATTCCTGCATCCCGAGTATCGCCACAGACGCCTCTGTGCGGCTGAGTTTGTTCTCCTGGGGCTTTGCTCTGATGGCTGGGTAGATTTCAGGGTGTTATGGATCATCTTGGTGGTGACAGCGGCCCAAACAGAGGCTGTAGTGACTTCAGTATTGTAGTGTGCCCAGGTGACAGTCCAGCTGAGGTGGCTTTAGGTGATAAGATTGTTTCTCACCTTGCTGGACAGCAAACGGGAATCTGTGTAAGAGAAATGCTCCTCGGATACTTCTGGTGTTCACGCTGCTCCAACTTTGCCACAAATGAGTTTCAGTTTCCCCCGTCCTCTCTGCAAAACACTGCCACTGACCTCCAAAGGCACTTTCCCATTCAACATTTATTAGACTCCACTCATCAGTGCATACTCATGTTTGTTCTCTGTACCTACAATTTCATGCACGGCCTCAGCTTCATATATTCCATTTCCCTTTCTTGAAACTTCAGTCAAACCTTCCTTTCTTCAGTTCTTTATCTTTTCATCTCCCTTCTGTCTTCTTCCATTTCTTCTGTCCTTCACCACACAGCCCCGCTCCTTGCTCTGTGGCCTGAACAGCAGACGTTGCAGTAGCGCCTGAGATCAGCTGTGTGAGTGTGTGACGGCGTCATGTAGGCGAGACTGGCTCTGGCCCGGCCCGCTCAGGCCACACTGTAGCTCCTGGCAGGGGCGCTCATGGGAACTCTCCAACAGCAGAAGAATAGGAGGAAGTGCCTCCCACCACCACCACCACCTCCCACCCCTTGACACACACACACACACACAGACAAATACACACATGCACTTATGCATACCTCGCCACTCCACTGCTTGAACAGCTTTGTGTGTCTGCCCCGATAAGGCCAGTTTGCTTCCTGAGTCGACACTGAGGTTGTGAAAGGTGCTAGAGAACTGTGTTTTGTAAATACTGTATACTCTGCAGTGACTAACGCAGGCAGCACGAGACATGTATGAATAAGACTGTAAAAGGCAGGACTTTTAGTGGGAGTTGTGGGCAGGGGCTGAGCCTGCATTAGTTGTAGAGTTGGACCACATGTGGACTGTAAACGGAAATGTGTCTGATTGCTCTCGACTTTTGTGCGTTGCAAATTTTAATGACCTCATTTCCCAGCAAAACACAATGACAGCAGTGTTGTTTAGGGACGTACTTTACTCTCGCACCTCAATCAGACTTCACACCTCATCAGCCTCTTTCCACCATACTTTTTTCCCATACTCCCCCAGCCTCCGTCCAGACATTATGCTTGTTTGTTATGTTTTCAACTTCCATATTTCCTCCGCTTTTCCTTTCAGTGCCCCCCCCCCCCCAACCTTCAACCACACAGTACGGAAATTCACAGGTCTGAGAATTCGAAACAATCTCCTCTCCCGTTCCAGTTATCCAAACTTTACTTCTGTTTTTGTTTTTAATATCTGCATATCTGGGAGAGAGGTGGTCATCTACAAAATAATAACAACAAACACCTCAATAGGACAATAATACTAAGGCTAAGACAAAAGCTGTCTAACCCTTTACAGCCCCTTTAACTCCCAGCTTGCTTCTTTTTTTCTCCTAATCATTTGAATATCTGGCTCAAGGAATGAAACATGGACAGAAAACGAGTGGGGTGAAAGAGGAGCACTGCTGCACTAGTCTGTGCAATGTTAATAAAGTGGCAGAAAAGGCCATTGTCTTAAGATCCCTTCATGCCAATAGTAATGGCAGCTTTTCCCTGTTTGGCTTTTGAAAAGGGCGAGGGTTACCCGTCAAGCACACAAAAACACTTTCTCTTTCTTTCACGCTGCGCTGTTCACCTCTAAATAGGCAGAAGGACGGATTAGAGGGACAGAAGAAAAGGGGAGAAGAAAGCCAATCTTAGCGAGAGGAGTGAAAGAAGAGTTTGAAAAGCTTGTCTTGGAGCCAGACAAGGCCAATCTGTTTTCTTTTTTTTTTTTTAGTACTGTGGGATCTCTCTCCCTCCTTCTGTCTCTCTCTTTCTGACCTGAATAAACAGCTATCAAAGGAGGCGACGTCTTCCAAGCCAGTGAACACACGATGGGTCTAAGACCAAGTTCAAGGTCACAGCTCGAGTTGCATTGAAAATTCAAACAGTGGAAGCTTGGCATGCAGAGTCATAGCTGCACTACAGTTACAACATTTTGAGGGTGACGCTGTGCATAATGTGAGCGCGACACAGAGAGCGTCAACCTTGAATGCAGCAGGCCGGTGAGCTTCGAATTGTTTGCTTAATGTATGTTTAGGGGAGAGACTACACAGGAATACGATTTTTTTTTTTTTTTTAAATTAAGTAGACAGAGCAGATATCACCATAAAATTTCCCCAGCAGATCATTTACTACTCATTTAACGTTTAGTTATGGATGTTTTCTTTCCATTAGTCTGAAAGAAGAAAAGCACAAAAACATGTTTTTGCCTGTAGTGCATCACTTTAAATCAATAAATAACTCACATAAACCATTTGAACTATGACGTTAGACAGACTGCAGATAAATATGTCTCACATTTAAGTAACAGAATTATATGAATTCTTAAGGGATCAGCAAAGTGATCAGTGTTCTTGCTTTTAATGTCAATCCATTTGAACCAAAGTGGGAGACTGCTCCGTTTATCAGAAGCAATTTAGGGGTCAAAACATGCCGTATGGACAGCTCCCTCTTCCACCTGAACCGTAGCGGTGTGTACAATATGAAAAGCACTGCATGGTTGCTTTTTTCAAATTAATAGAAGATGCAAAATAGGAAAGACCAACGATAAGCTTTTGCACACTCAGCATCTTGCAGAGAGGAAGGTTAAGAGCAGTCAGGTCCCAAAATACTCACAAAAGAATAATTCTTGGCAATAAAACCAACTATTCTTCATGTTTTTCTAAGACACCAGCCAAAAAAAAAAAAAAAAAACTCTTTGTCATCTATTCAGCTCACCTCACCCTTCCTGCCCATCCTTCTCAACGGGCAAAAATGTCAGACCCATTTACACAGAGACGGTTTAAAAGCTAATGCTAGCTGACAAGCACATTGATGCAAGGAGGCATGTTGTCCACGGCACAACTGTTGTTATTCATGAACTGTGCTCACTGTCATTGACATGAGCTGATAGACTTTTTTTTTTTTTTTTTACCAGTAAATATAATTGGTTGATGCTGACATGGCATCTGTTACATGTCAAGTCTTTAATCTCTGGTTTGAGTTGGCAGCAGTTACTGCACAGATCCGGCATTATAAGTCCAATCATGAATTCTCCAACCCCCCCCTTCAGGCTTCACAACATAGTACAGTACTGGGATCGCCCTCATCAAGATCACTTACAAATTCCTTAGTGCAAAAGATGCTGACCTTCTCAACCCATCCACTACCTTTGATAATTATTCCACAGTATTCTGCTCTTCAAGTTCGTGGCGCTGCCCCTTCCTGGTTTCAGTCATCCTAAAGAAACAAGTTAATTATTACTACAAATAACCCTCTCTCACATCTCTGTCCTAAGGTGTTCTCCAGTGCTCACATTACTGTACCTTTTGCGTAACACATCAATCTGCATGCTTTCGCCTCTGCAGCACCTCATTGGTCTTCATTTTCCTATCCACTTGCTAAACTACTGACTCGGACTACTGCAATGAAGTCGTGTTTCCAGAGTTCTTGAGGAGTACGTGTCAAAAACTCTGCTGAGGTTCTCTCCGCGCACACTAAGTTGTGGCATCACATCACACTTTCTATCATACACCTCCTCAAGACTCTCCTCCTCACCCACAGGCCCATCCGTGGTCTTGTGCCTCAGTATCGCTCTGACCTCCTTTACCAGTCTGACCCAGTCTCATCCAAAATGTGAAATCCTGGGAGAATTTAAGTCTTTACTCAAACTCCACCTTGCATCCTCAGTGGAATTTGGTCTAGCTCACCGGTCTTGATTATTTTCCAGTATTGTTTTTTTTACTTGATTTTATTTGTAATGTGCTGTTTTGGTTTTATATAACAGCTTTTACCCTACATTGATACTGTTAAGTGCCATCAATATCTTGAAAGGCACTTTTATAAATAAAATCACCTTATAAATGGATTCTTAAGTTTATTATTTTACCGTTATTATTAGAAGGGGTACTTGCTTTCTAACAGACTGTAACCAGTTAGATTTTACTTCAATATAATGACAGGTAAAGTAAACCTATTGTGAAACCTCACCTTAGCTTTACAAAAACTAGATAACTCAAAATGTCAGATTTCAAAAGATCAACAATTTAGAAATAATTTTAGTTTCCCCATCTAATGCTCACTGGAGTTTTATGATTTTGCTTTTAAGAGAACACGAACATTTCTCTAAATATCACACAAATCAAAAGCTGCAGTCATCACAAAATGCCCTTCCTATGATTATTAATCCTAAATGCCAACCTCACTTTCCCGCACTGTCTCAAAAAGCAGCACCAGCCTTTCTGACTAAATTAAAGAGACATTCGGCTCGCAGAGGCTCAGCAGACGCGAGAGTGCAGACACTGAAACACACATTTACAAACACAGTTTGTCTTCCAAACATGTTAACTAACTCAATTATTCATTAACTAAATACACAACAACAACAATACGTGCGGAGAAGTTGTTAAAGTCTATTCAGTGGATGGAAAATGCTCTTGAAATAGCCTTACAGTTTTCCATTCTGTGGTACATTCCTGTGTGTATATCAAGTATTATCTTCACCGACATCTCCATCAACGTCTCCAAAGCCTTTTAATGAGTGCTGTGTGAATCACTGAAGGTATTCATGTGCAAGGCCGTTGCAAAACACTGAAAAATGTTTGAGTTGGTAAAGGGAACGCAGTTAATGATACCACAGAGCTCTTTGTTTAGCAGGGGTGATGGGCACAGAAAGAGGGAACAGGGGCAAAAGAGAGGAGAAGGATGTAGAGGAGGATACCACAGTGAGGGAGGAAATTAGCAGTGGTCTGGAATGGAGCAGGGACACGGCAACAGAAAACGGGTACAGAAAAGAGGAGAAACTCTAAAAGGTTTTCCATTCTCCCCTAATTTAGTCTGTGAATGTGCCCCCCCCACCCCACCCCTCCCTTACCTCTCCCCTGAGACTGTCCCACACAAACCGCACAATCATATGTTACTCTGATTCACCCGGAGATAAAGCGGAAGAGGGAAAACAAGAATGAAGGAGGGAGGAGATGAGAAGGGAGGAGGAAAGGACCTTTTACACATGCAGATGTAAAAATGCCCTCCGTGACTTTAAAAGCTACTCAAACACTTGAAGTTCTGGAAGTAGCAACATTACTCTGCTAGCGATGTGGGAGATGTGATGCAATTGAATGTTTTGTTTGTGTGTGTGTGGAAAAAAAAGGTATAGCAGCACTTTTTATTTCAAAAATGGAGGGAAAGCTAAAGTTATCTCCTCTGCGTAATCTTGCACAATCCGTCTGGTTCTCTACATAAGCTCCATATGACCACTGCTTTTCACAAAGCTGAGATCCTGGAGTGTTTCTAAAGCAACACGGATACGTTTTAGGTGTCATACTGATCTAGTGAATAGGTCTAAGGGGCTTTGTCCACTAAAGCATTTTTTGCCAGCTGAAAACGGCAGGCGCTCTTCTGAAAACATCCAGCTGGGAGCGCTTGAGAGCGCTTTGGAGGGACAGCGGTTTCTTCAGCTTAGAGCTTTAGTTGCCATGAAACGCAATATCCACGAAAGTCATGTGCAGCAAGTATCTTACTCCAGCTGACTGCTGCTTAACCCGTAGAACCCAGATGAACCAAATTGTAATCCTAGAACTATGTTTCTATCTCAGTATTGTGATCATTTGGGGCCTTAAGAGGTAGATTCCCAGTACTTCCAGTACTACTGACCAATCACGTTTGAGCAGGCTTGGGTCACATGCAGGTAAGCATTCTGTTTAGAGAGCAAAACAGGGAATGCGTTTGCCAAAATGCAATCGTGCAATGATAGTTGAGCTTTATTTTTATTTTATCTCCATTCACAAAACAACCAATGCACAGATCAAGAAGTCTTGGCCTTTGACCCAGAGTTGAAGCCATCAGCTGTGAGCCAATGGCAGCCAATATGTCATTTACTCAAGTGAAAAAGCTGACATAAGATGAAGGTGGACAAATGGGTCAACAAAAAACTAGATTTTAAATTATTAGAAACAGTTCGTTTCCTGTGTCCAACCACAAATTAACATTGATATTTTTAAATCGTGACGTTTTATTGTAGCCAGGACAATATAACTCATCTAACTATAGCAAGTAATTTAACCCAAATCACACTGTTTCCCTGAATCTAAGCTGTCTGCCTAATTATTCATGTACCACAATTAATAAGTCATAAAACTAACTCGTGCTGGCGCTCATTCATTCCTCCTTTGCTCTCATGAATAATGCCAAGAAAATCACTATTACCTGTTTTCTGAACCTTTTGTGTGAAAAGCAGTTGGTTTGATGGGAAGTTGAAGGTTTGGGGTTATACTAATATTAATAATATTTGGGGCCAACTGCGGAATTTCTCATACAATAGAGCTTTCCATATATGGGCACGGTTTCCAGGGCCTCTGTGTTTGGGGTCTGTCACTGTGTTTTATTACGCTACTACTTGGGCTCAGGTGCTGTGTTGTTTTCTGGCGACGTCCAGCAGAATGTATATTTGTACTGAAAGATTGATAATATCCTTACTTTGTGTAGTCTTGTTTTTTGATTTTTATGTAACCTGCTCCATACACTGCACCACCACCACCACAAGTAACTATCTATAACAAGTACCTGCATTACAGGACGCACGTAGACAAGCTATTATATGCCTCTGTGCTGCATAACTTACTGCATAAAGTCAGGCTCTATTCAAATTTAGCCACGCTCACACCTGCATCTTATCCTGCAAACATGAATTTCATTAAAAAAAATATATATTATACATTTTCACATCATGTGTTAACAGGAGCCAATTTCCTGTGACTATCACTGTGGAAGTTTGCCAGGACCTCGTAAGATTAGGAGGAATAAATCCTGCACCACAGCTGCAGCGTGAACAACAGAAAGTGCTTTATTCACAGCTGATAAAACAACACTATCTCTGATGTTACACTGGAGGGAATAAAGAAAGAGCCAACCAGAAGCTTCCACTGCCAACAGTGAAGGAAGATTATTTATGTACTTATTTTAAAACATAATAGCCACTTCATATTTATTAAGCAATTTTTAGTAGCTGATTTCTTTGGGTCAGCATAAATATGCATAAATACGGTCCATTGCTTTCTAACACAGTGAGAACTTCAGCAACATAATAGCTCATCCAAGTTAAGATCCATTACCCTTCACAGGTTGCTGTCCATAAAATGACAAATGTGAACTTGACCTTGACCACAGTTTGGGTGAAGACCCATTTAAGTGCTTACTATCTAACATTCGCACTCTGATGAATACACCAGAGCTTGGTGTTTAATATCTTGCCCAAAGATACTTTGGCATGCAGACGGGAGCAGCCAGGATTCAAACCACCAACCTTGCGATTAGTCGATTATACGCTTTACCTCTTGAGCCACAGACATCCTCAAAAAAAAAGTTCCCAGTAGAACCGGCAAGAGACACTGAATGTCTTTCATTATTATACCTTCCCACTAAAGGTTAACACTGGTTAGTGCAAAGAAGCTTCTGCCAAAACCATATGCCACATGCAAAACCAGCAGACTCATGGAGCACAAAGCAGTGAGCACTCCAAAATAGGGTGAAAACAGGAACTTGAAAATGGCAATTGTGCGTCCCTTAGGAGTCCCAACTTTGCTTTAATCAAATAAACCCCTTAGGTCGTAGCATGTAGGTTTTTCTTTTCATCTTGCTTTTTCCTTTTTGCTACTTCAACTGGATAAAAGGATCCTCATTCTTGCTCCGGCATCTTTGAGAACACTTGAATTCATTCATTTTTTAGTACTTCATGGCTACATTCAAGAATGTGGAAATAGAGAAAACTAACTATAAAAAGATGTATAACTGCAAATGCACAATGTAAAGATCAAGAGAGGCAACGCAGAAAGGATTTGCGCTCTCCAAGAACAGTTAAGAAAAAGCGACTTCTCATCTGACTGCACAATTCTCTTTTCCCTTTGTAATGACAAACAATCAAACCTCTCCACAAGTGACTCACATGCAAGCGAGCCTTTTGACAAGCACTGTCTTTCAAGAAATGACATCTTGCTTCACTCACCGCTCAAAGCTTGAGCGCATGATTCAATTAGTTGCTATGGTTGTTGAGAATGTGCAACATGGAATTCATGCAGTAAATTTCCTTACTGCAGGCATGTTTATGCATGATGACTTTAGTGGACGTGGTTGTAATGTCACGGGTCAACTACTTTGTGCACATTTAACAGGCCTATCCATTCATTGCACACAAACATGAAAACGCCATAAATAAAAGCGCACAAGGACACATGCAACTGCTAAAAATGAAGGTCCAAAAAAGTTATGCAACTCCCAACATAAAGTGACAGCAACAGCATCATCAGACAGGTATATGGACACACGTGTACATGCACTGCATACTCTGTTAAACTTCCAAAAATGTTTCTACTGCAGTTCACTCACACCCACACTCAGAGCAGAAAAAAATGTGAGCATGATTAAGATTTACATATACACAAAACACATAAAGTAAGAAAAGTTTTATCACACTTACTGTTAAGCATTGCATATTCTCAGGCCGATTGGTCTCAGGGGCAGCACCATGGTTTGACAGCACAGCCTCTGAAATGTAGACAAAGGAATCACGGGCTGAGACAGTGCCTTTGGAGCACATTTCTCCCTGTGCCAATGCAGAATGGCCCACTGGATGTACAGAAATAAAGTCCTCAAACAGTTCTGAGAGTCCATAAAAGTCACTCGCATAGATAACAAGCAATTATGGCAACAGTTGTCTGGAGCAGTCTTTGCTGGGCTGGGAAACTTCAGAGCGCACATAAAAGGCAAAAGAGAAAAAAAAAAAGGAGAAGAAGAAGAAGACAGGGCAGCCACGAAAAGGAAAATCCCGTAAGATGTGAGGATCCAACAAACTGCCTGAGAGAGGAATGGAAGTGAGAACAAGTGAGAGGGAGGGAAGAATAGAGGGAGGAAAGGAGGGAGGGGTGAAGAAGAGAAAAGGAACTCCTCTCTCACTCTATTATCCGTCTGTCACAGGGCTCCTGGGAAGTTGCTATGGTTACAGGGACTCACGCCTCAGTGTCCTTTTAACTATAGCTCATAAAGGCAGCATTCAGCTTTAGGCCGTGATGCAGATCTCCCTCTCTTTTTCTCTTTCTGTCTCTGCTTTTCCTTCTGTTTACATCTCTCGCTTAATATGTACACCTTTCCTTCTCACTTTCTTTCTTTGCCTCCCAAACTTCACACAGAGCCACCCATTCGTCACCCTCCAACCACTACTACCATCCCTTTGTTTGATGCGTCAACCCCCCTGCCCCCTTTATCCCTCTCTTTAGACTCTTCAGTCACACCCCTACCTCTAGCACCGTAGGAGAGGCGCAATCCTGTCCCAGACTGTGAAAATTTCAAAGTTTCAACAAACCCAGTCCAAAACCACCCCAACGTCAAAGAAAATAAATAGTTCAGTAAGCTCTGAATTACCTTTTTTCCACGCTCACTCATTAAAGCGTCACTTACATGTAAATATGTTTGAAAGATACTCTTCAAAATGTCTTTACAATCAAAGTATGATGGATTTCAAATCTTAAGCATATAACAGCGATACTCAACTTATTGCCTAAAGGTCAAATCAGCCGAAGTTTCACTCTTACCACTCCGATACATTTGTAACTAAAACACGATATACAGTACCACCCCTCACTTTTTTACATCTTGCAAGGAAATTTGGAAACAGGTGCTGAAACATGTGCAAACATGCAAGGAAATACAGCATATGAAGCAAAAAGAGTTTGCAGCTTCTAACAAGCGTGAAAGTCCATATTTGGTATGACCACCTTTATTCTTCAACACAGTCTGAACTCTCTTTGGGAAGCTTTCGGAAGAACATTCAAAGCTCTTTGTTGGATGTTGGCTGCCTTTTGTTCTGTTTTCTGTCCTGATGACCCCACACTGCTTCAATAATGTTGAGGTCCGGGCTCTGGGGAGGCCAGTCCATGACTGATAGTGCTCCATTTGTTTTTCTATCCAGGTATGCTTTTACTGCATTGGCAGTGTGTTTGGGATCATTATCATGTGGGTTAATACTTTTATTGGTATTTTCACACACATAACAATGGTGTTTACATAAACCGGAGTGCAATGTTATCAAGTATAAACATATTATATACATTGTTAACTTAAGGCTGCGTGTTTTTAAGTGCAGCGAACATTAAGAGAATACCTCCGAAAAATAATAATAATTATAGTAATAAAAATAAAGAATGAGAAAAAAAAATAATAAAATAAATAAATAAAATAATTTTAAAAATGAAGATAATGAAGATTTAAAAATTTTATCATGATAAAAGAAAATGAAAACATTGCGTCACCCTAAAAAAGTAATTTTTTAACAAAAAAAAATATTTTTGCCTAAATCATTATATTTTCTATATTTGGTTCAGTTTCTTGTGTTTTCTAAAAAAAAAGTAAAAAAAAAAAAAAAAAAAAAGAACCCAAAAAATTACTTAAGCTATTAAGAGGGTGACGACTGTCAATCAGATGCTTTCCAGATGGTTTTATATGGTGGATCAAAATCTGATTGTACTTTTCTGTGTTCAAAATTATATAAATTTTGAGAAGATCCCCAACAAATGAAATGCTCAGAACCTCGACTGTTTTAAAGATGACTGTAGACACTCACTGCTGTACCTCCATATATACTGATTTGAATTTGCACCAAAAATTTTAAAATTTCCTCCATCACTCCATCAGACCTGTTGCCACTGATTTTCAGTCCAGTTCTTGTGTAATTTGTCATATCTCAGCCTTTTCTCCCTGTTTCCCTTCCTAAGAATGGCTTCTTGACAGCCACCCTTCCACTGAGACCATTTCTGATGAGGCTTCAGTGAACAGTAGATGGATCAACTGAAGGGCCAGATGCATCTCTCAGGTCCTGTGTCAGGTCTTTGCTGGATTTTTTTCCCCTCTTTCTGACATGGCTTTCAGATACTGTTCATCTGCTGTAGATATTTTTTAGGCCTTTCTTTTAGGAAAGACTGTACATATCCCGAGATATGACAAGTATTTTTTTTTTTAGGATTATATAAGTATTTTTTATATTAACATATTGCCTCTCACCCTATGCCAGCTGGGATACCAGCCCTGAAAAGGACAAGCAGAAGAAAATGGATGGATGGATGGATGGATGGATGGATGGATGGATGGATGGATGGATGGATGGATGGACAGACAGATGGATATTAAAATCACATTGTTGATGCGAAACTACTATATCTACTATATCTGTCAAACTGTGTTATCTTTGATATTTTTCATAGACTCAGTAGAGGAAATGGGAACAAATGATGTGTTTTTGCAGTAGGCTGCTACCAGCAAAGTACCTAAAGATACAATTTAAAAATGGTTCTTTACTAGGTTGTCTGTTATGTGCATACACAATGCTGGTTTATCCCTTGAGTTAGGTGCTGTTTTAATGTTTGAATGATTCATAGGTCAGTGTTGCGTGGCTTATGAAACAAAAAAAACAAAAAACATTCTTCTAAAAATGGTCAGGTGCAAGGAATGGATTGAAAATGGGCGAAAAAGCAGCCAATGTCCAAAGAAAACATTTAAACGACCTTCAGAAAGTCTGGAGAACTATTGCTTGCAACTACACCACATTACAAAAGTACATAAAAAAATCTGGCTCTTTGGAAGTAAAATGTGAATAAATGAGGGGTGGCTCAAGATTTTTGCAATGTACTACAGTACCAGTCATATGAATGGGTGAGTGTATCCAAACTTTTGACTGGTACTGTATATTATTTATCCATCATACCGGGCTATGAGTAAAACATTATTTATTTTTTTGTGGGTTTTGGTTGGCTGTTTTTTTTTGTTTTGTTTTAATAAAAGGGGAACATTAAACTTTATTCTACACACGTGAAAGCATATGAAGCACATCTAAACATTCTGGACACAATTTCCTTTGTAGTAGTTTTTAAGGAATTCTAATAGTTGTGAGTCTGAAAGTTCCAGGGGTTCGGCAAAAGAGAAGCCCAGAATAGAAGCCTTTTGTCTGGGTAAGACATAATAGCACAGGACATATAAGGGTAGAGACATGGAGCAGCTAGCAGTGAGAAACATCCAACACGACTGAAGGGGAAGAAAGTGGTACAATACCAGATGGAAACAGTGGACAGTGGGAAAAGTACACACTAGACAAATTTAAGAACAATGGAGGGAAAGGTAGCAGAAGGGAGAAGCTGAATATTTGAGAAAGACAGGCAATGGCAAGAGGGAAAAAAAAAAACAAAAAGAGACAGAAGGCAAGAGTGGAAAAAAAAGAATTCAAAAGGTGTTGGCAGTGGATCGCTGTTGAGTCAGCCAGTGTCAGATCTGCCAGAACACTGAAGCCTTTGACTCTGCTTAAGTCCCTCATTGCAACACTCAATCACTTGACATCCAGGCCCCTTTTTTTCACCTGCTGTCACCCACAAACAAACACTTGATGAAGAGAGCAGAAAGGCCAAGAAAAGAGGCGAATGTCTCCACTTCACTGTGGGAGTACCTTGAGATCAACTCCAGCAGCAGCAAGCATTGTGTAAAATGTAAAAATTAGCACAGCTAACTGACAGAAAAAGAGCCGCAAAACTTTAAATGAATACTGTAATGTTAAATATATTTGTTAAAGGTTGGGATCTTTAAAGCTCCCATAGCTGGCAAGCCAGAAAAATAAAGAACATCATTAAAAAAACAAAAACAAAGCCAGATTATACTTCTTCACAACTCTTTAATGTTAATTTGAGCTGATAATCAGTATTTAGTAACGATTTTGATTTTCAATAAAGTATTGTTTTTATAAAAGCATTGTAAATAAATTAGAGAAATAATTGAAAATAGTACAGTGAAAGCTGCACTCATTTACAGAAAATGTAAGGAGTACATTTCCTGTGAATGTTTATTATTTCAAAACAGATCCGTATCTAGATGATTTTGATATTACAACCATAAAAAAACACATTGAGGGAAAAACTGTGTATCTCAGAATTAGAGGAGGAACATATATACTCAGAATTAATCAAATATGACTGACATTGTATTCTTCAGTTGACATTTAACAAAATAAAAGTGAACATCTTAGATGTATAACCTCTTTTATGTACATGTTGCTTGATTTAGGAAGCGACTTTTGCCATGGCAGAACAAAGGTTTCAATTTATTGAACAACTAGAGTGGAATGTTTTAAAGCTGGGCTCAGCAAACAAGCAGACCTTATTCTGTGCTAGTCATTATCTACACAACAAAGATTGGAGAGTAAAACCACTACACACACACACGCACACGCACACACAAACACAAACACCAGAGGTCTTTATAATGCAGCATGACTGATGTTTGGTAGGATACCTTCTGGTACACAAAGCTGCACGGCTTTTGAGGAATGACAATCTCAATGATTCAAAGTTCAAACATTTCTTAAGACAAGCGTGATGACATCAAGATGACCTCTACCACAGTCTGTGTAAACAGAAGAAAAAAATCCCTTTGGTACAGAAGATGTTGTTTGTAGGTTACATGAAATTTGCATGCCTGTCTGAGTAATGGGGCTTTTTCTGATTCACTTCTGGGTTCTGCATTTTGCATTTGTTGTACTAACAGGATATTTGGGTTTAGACTGGGTATCACTTCAGTCTGAGTTTATGGGAGGCTCTGGTAAATAGTTGTGTGACTCATCACAAGGCTGAATGCAATGTGGTGCCCGAGGAAGTCTTTATTGGTCAGTGGACAATTTAACCCTCAAGGAAAGAAGAGGGCATAGAGCTGTAACAGCAAATGCTGGATCCAGCTTAGTTTTTTCCATATTTACTGTTTGATCAGCTGGACATACCAATATTGTATTTAGTGTCCTAATTATTGTGTTAGGTAGACATACATAACATAACCATGATGCATATCTGTATAACCAGTTGATTACATGCTGTTCTTTTATCATTTCTTCAGTGTTTATCTGGGATGCATAATGCTTAAGGTGTCAGTATTTCATCCATCATTTCATCATTCTATTTCTACCTCCAGGGCTTAAAAATTAGTGCATTCAAATTTGATACTGCCTCCAAAGGCAACTCAGACTTTGTTAAAATGCCAGTTTTTACAGCACAAATAAACAGAAATAGCCTGGTAAGTTTTAGCATCTGTAACTAATTACCCATTTCATGACTGTACAGAGGATGAATTATTTTTATGATTTACTCACTTAACTTAATTAAAGCTTAAAGTTACATTATTGGGGCATGAACACTTTGAGTGACAGGTGGATGGTAATATAGGCAGCTGTACTGCCTGCTCGGAACTGAGCTCAACCATGTTTGTACTTCTCTATATTCTTGCGCTCCTTCTGTCTGATGTTGCTGTCCGCTGGGATTGCCACATCTATCACAACTGCGGTCTTCTGCTTATTGTCAACCACCACTGTGTCTGGGTGGCTGGCCAGCAGCTGCTGGTCTGTCTGGGTCCCACAGGACCTTAGCCCTGTTGTTCTCAACCACCTTTGGCACTGTCTCCTGTCTCTGGGACTTGGGGACTTCTAATCCATATGTGGCACAGATGTTCCTGTACACTATCCCAGACACTTGGATATGCCGCTCAGTGTATGCTGTCCCCAGCTTACCTCCTGCTACTGTGGGTTGGATAGTCTCTGGGGCACCTTTGCACAGTCTGTAACTTGTGTCCTGTCAGCTGTGGTAGACTCTGCCTCTATGGATCTGGTGCTTGGGGCCTGTTCTTGTGCTGCCATGATCAGAGTTTCTGTGTTGTCCTTTAGACTGCCATTTTCTAACTACTGGTAGGATTTCCTGATGCTAGCCACTTCCTCTATCTGTCGATGGTACATCCCAGTCCCTGGCAGTTCCTCCTACTGTTCCTCATCACCGCTGGACACTGAGGATCAGTATCTATTCAGAATCACTCCTATCATCACACTGAAAGAGACCACAGTGACATATCTGCCAGGGATTTCAACAGATAATAATATCCTTATTTTGAAGAAGGATCTCTACAAACAGTGGATGAGATCTCCTTGTTCTGGCTTTGTAACTAAACTTGGTCATTCTGAGAATGAAGGCCATGATAGTGTTTGTTATTATAATCAAATAGATGTGCCTGTTTTATGCTGAAAGAATATGAGCTAAAAGGTTAAAGAATTTAAATCAACATTAAAGGAACTACTTCTGTTTCTTTATTATGCAATCAAACAAAAGACCTGAAGTCAAAAAATATATTTTGGTGGGACAGACAGGGCACCCAAAAAAATTTAGCTGCAAGTACACTAAATGTGTATAAAATCTGAATCCAGTGGTTTTGTTTCCAGATATAAAAGCTTTGTTGCCGATGAGCTGAATCCTGTGGAAGCTTTGAGATGTAAGAATGATTTCTACTCGATCAGAGAGTGATGTTGGAAACATCCACAATTACTAAATGAGAGCGATTTGAGAAGTTAGAGGATCAATATACGGGTTTACATATAATTAATTATTTATTAACTGTTGCTTGATGGTGGTTTTTCTTTCTCTATTATGTTGTAAAGGGTTAAAAGTGCACACTAGTAACAATATGAACTCATATCAATTTTCAAACAAAACATTCTTGCTTCGTGCTCTCATTTTCTGTCTTATCTACTCCTTCTCTGTGTTCTTCACCCACTTGTTCTCTTGCTTACTATATGAAGATGCTGCCAAGCTGTCACTCCTACTGAGACAGCCAACAAAGAAATGTTTTGCATATTTCAGCTTATGTCCTGCCCACAAGATTCAGCTCAACAGAAAACAAAACCTTTTTATTCATGTTTTTACCACATTTCCATTGCAAGAAAGATTTTGGGGGCAATGTTTATTGTCTGTTGCTCTCCAGCGTCTGTTATGATTCTTTAGCTATTCTGTTAGATTGCATAACAAAATAACATGAAAAAGTAACATGACGCCTTAGGTAGACTACAGCAAGACATCCATAAGAAAAAAAGGTGTATTTCTTGTCACTGGACATTTTGTTAGTTACACCTTGCTAGTACTGGGTTGGCTTTTGCCTTCAAAACTGCTTTAATTCTTCGTAGCACAGATTCAACAAGGTGCTGGAAACTTTCCTCAGAGATTCTGGTCCACACTGACATGACAGCATCACACAGTTTCTGCAAATCTGATGATGCTCAGTTGGTACGAAGGGCTCAAAATGTGGTAAGAAAAGGCACCATGAGTGCTGAAAGATAACGTATACACAGGCTTTAGAGCAACATATGTTCCCAGCCTGATGAATTCATTTTTAGGGAAGAGCTTGCATATTTCAGCAAGTCAATGTTAAACCACACACCATTAAAACAGCATGGCTTCATAGTAGAGTAATTGGCCTGCTTGCAGTCCAGACCGTTCACCAACTGAAAACCTTAGGCACATCATTAAACAAAAAAATACCACAAAGAAGGACAGCTGAACAGCAAGATTCACATATTTACGGGCTGTTGTTAAAAGAAGAGGAGATGCTGTGAATGAAACATGGGTTTGTGAGGTTGCAAATCACTGCATTCTGTTTTTATTTATATTTTGCACAGCATCCCAATATTTTTGGAATTTGGGGTTGTGCATAGGTGCACATTCAGTATACTGTGCGTGTCACGGATCGGCCTGATCCCTGAGAGGGATGCATGCACACTACCAGCAAAAAGTCGAATACAGTTAGAAAATAATGCATATTTCTAAAACAAAAAGTGAGCACGAGAGATTTTTGTGACCTGATTCTGCTTGACCTCGTCAGCAGCTGAGCAAGTGACTCACAATTATTGCACGATGCCATATGGAATAAGACAATATGATGACTTCATTGCCCTTTGGCCAGCCGGACAGTAATGACAGACACATTTCATTTCCTGTTTCTGTCCTGAGCGAGGGAGGACAGCCAGAAAGGATTATGTCAGATGGCTGGTGATTCAGTGTTAAATGATTGTCCCTGATAGAGATTGGTAAAAAGGATTTAAGGAGAAAAACATAGAAATATTTAGAGATTGGGGGGAAAAAACATTCCCTGGAAATCTGAATAGTGAATAGTGCCAGCATCTTCATCAGGTTCAGCAGTAATAATGTTACATGTCCCCTGATATACAGCTTTGGGTATTTTACTCATATTTGCAGGTATGGTATGTTATTCTATACTGCATTTGGTTTATCAGTTAATGTCATTTGCTTTTTGGTTAAATGCCCCTTGCCAGTGTAATATGTTACTGTATTTATTTTAGCTTTTGCTGGCCATCTTATAAAATCATTGTTTTACCTGAGTGTATCATCTGCTTATTTATTTTAACATAAAAAGCACTGTAATAGTGACTGCAGATGAAAATTAGCCTATGGCTACAAGCTGGCATATTTTACATTGTTTAAATGTCCATTAATATGCACTGTCCTCTTTAAATAAATAAAATGGAAACAGTAATGTGACTTTTGCAAACTTTCCTATAAATAAGCAATATTATTATTATAAAGTAAAAACAGACCAACAAGATTATCGACAGTACTAATGAGCACATAAATCCTTAAAGTCTTTCTGTGTTAAATGATTAGTGTTTCACACCCTGACAGATGTTCTGCTTCTGTCACCTCCTGTGCACAAGCAGCTTTATTCAAAGAAGTTTCACTGTTACGATGAAGCAGAAAGGAGGTGGGTATTCAAATTTGCAACTCTGATCCAGTGTCTGTGTACTCTAGGGTACACTAGGGTGGCCAGGTGTCCCACTTTATAGAGGGACTGCACAGCATTTTTCATTCCTTGTCCCCCTGTTCCACATATTGGGACGGTGTCCCACATTTTGATTGGCTCTAGTCTGCAACACAGGGCAATCACTTCTCTAATGTCTGGCTTTTAGCCAATGTATGTAAAGGAAGCAGGGAAGGCTTTCATCATAGTCAAGAGCAGGTTATCCTGTGTTTTGCTGCCAATAGAGAAAACTTGTCAGTCACCACAAAGTCACGAGTGATGCACATTTTGGCCAAATGTGATGGAAACGGAAAGAAAATAAAGCAACAAATATACATATAATTGGGTGACGTTGTTGGAAGGCAATTCCCCTGTTTTTCTTGCCAGGGTTATTTTTCAGTTTTGTGTGAGGGGGAAACCTGGTGTAAATTGATGCGGACCGCGTGAGTCACAAATGGCTCCAAATCTTTTAGCGCGGTCAGCTTCCTTTTATGCCTATTGTACTTAATTGGTGAGGGAGTTGCCAAACCTGCAACCTAGAAAGTCCATGTTTGTGGGTAATTTTTAACTAGATATATACAAATTACAAATTTCTGACTACCTCTCAGCAGTAGTGTATTTTTACATCGCCTCTCACAAACAGTACTAATATTCTTTTTCTACCAAGCTAGATATGAATAATTTTGGTGTTTTGGCCATCAGCTACACAGACCTGTCAGTATGCCGATATGAGAGTGTCTACAAAGCTTGTTTTCTACAGTCAGCTTCCTCCCATCTTGTTCACTTCGTTCTGCCTACCTTCTGCAGACTCAACATGTCTGCCTATCAGTAAATTAATTCAGATTTACTTTATGTCCATGAGCCATCTAGGTTCCCTGCCTCTGACCCAACACATGAAGCTGTCCGCCCATTTTAGATTGAACTCCATGCTATTTGTAGGCTGGAGAGATTCATGGTTGGGATGCAACTAAATGCCAAACACACCCACGGTCAGACTGTGCATGCATCTGTCTGCACCTCTTATTAGTGTCATTATGTGACAAGTTAGGTGGGAGAGCCTGCACTTTTATTACAGGCCTTTTTCCCAGCAGATATATTGACTTGTGTAACATAAGGGATACCGCTGTTGTGCTCAAACGTCTCAATACCAGGACCGCAAAACTGAATAAGCTAAATGGAATTCATTTTATTCGCAATACCTTTGCGTTTCCATACCAGGTCAAACTGTTTTCTGAGAAAAATGCTTGCAGTCAGGTCAAAAAGTTTGGTAACCTCAAAAGTCGCTTCATCTTTTTCCATTGAGAGCAGAGATTTAAATAACCAGTGATTTTATGATGGCAGCTTTCATCCATCAAATGTGACTTTCATTGCACCTTTATCTTATCGCGTGGGTTAAATAACAGCCGACAGTGTCAACAGAGCACAATTTGTAGCACAGATTGGAGCCTTTGGGGTCAAGTGATGCGCTCAAGATCAAATGGATGCAAGCCTAGGGTCAGATTCACCCTTCAGAGCAAGGAGCAGATGCATGGCATGCCAGACATTCAGTACACATCCTTGCAAAGACACGTAAAACGATCACGCGCTGAACACAAATTCCCCACCACTGTTAACCAGAACAAATTTACAGCAAAAACACTTCTCCCTCCCCCCATATTCACGTCCCACCCCCCACCCCTCCAATATACGTTAATCACACAGTGTCCATTTTAATCTGCTGATTTAAAGGCGCGGCATGCCATCTGGGAAAGCTTGGCAGTGTTTATGTATGCTTGTGCGCTTTGTCTGGGTCCCCGTTCGTCTATTCTAAAACAGTGAAACAAATGCGAGTATGATGCGGATGACACACTTTTTAAGCACAGACCCAGAGGGTGTTCCGCTATTTTTGCTTTCACGCACGTACAGACCACCTGACCCACATCGTAAGCTTGTTGGAAGCAAGTGCATTAGCCATGGTCAAAAACACACACACGTACATGTCACCCTGGGTCAGCTGTCGCTATTGACACACGACGCTCAAGTTAAAAAAGCAGAGATAAGGGATTTTCTTTTTCTTAATTTGAATTGAGGAATACACAGACAGGGATTATCATTAAAATTAAGCACTGACACTCCACATCTATAAATTTATTTTCCTGCTTTCCACACTTGAGGCGAAAACACCACAGCAACACAATTATCCTTTTGTGTTTTGTGTTCCTTTATCTCGCACGACTATCAATGTGCCAACCATGTATTTAGAGGATCATTTCTGACTACACTCTAAATTAGATAGGCATCTATTAAGTATAGAGCAACACTCTAAAAACTGCACACAACTTCACTGGAGCCTGAAAGAAGATCCTAGAACCGCAAAATGTGTCCCGAAAGTCAACACTAGTTGCTATCACGTCTTATCTCAGAAAATGTTGTTTAGCTGCCATTCATGCACAGCCTTTTCATTTCAGCCTCTCAACTCATCTCAACCAAAGTTAAGATGGCAGCCTTTTTGTTGTAGCCCTACAGTGTAATTAGCTGTCAAACGCTAAGCGGATAGATGCTGTTGTGGAGGCATGCATGAGGAAATTTTGTCTCTACTGCAATGTTACAACAAAGTAAAGGGGAGCAAAACTTCTAGCAATCTGACATTCAGAGACTCCAAATGTTCTTTCTGCTGTGGACATGCACACTTTTTTGATTTGTGGTTTACCACAAAAAATGTAGATTACATTTTTTTTGATCTTGTGGTAATTTTGGCATTAATTTCTGTGTCATATGTTGAAGAAGCCCATGAAGTTTCCTTCCCATCAGGTCAGCTTGATGCTGCATCATGCGTAGACGGCTGCCAGCTTCGTAGTCTAGCATAATTCTGCCCCCAGGGATTTGGCCTGGCACAGGCGAGGCTCTGAAATGGCACAGGTCTCTGAGCGAGGGATTAGTCAGACACACTGATCCAAACTGTGCACCTCTGGTGAGAGTCTGTGGACATTAACATGGATTAACTTGCAGACCAGTAAATTGTTTGCTTCAGCAGAAGAGGTTTGCTAATAAACTGCGGCATTCTTTCAAAGTGGATATGGCATTATGGGACGGTAGCTGTTAACATGCATTGCCTTTGAAGTGAAGAACTGCTATAAACACATGTTTGTTCTCAGCTTCTGATCAGATCAGTTTTTAAACAGTTTAGACTGGTTTGACAAAGTTACCTAAAAAGGAAATTTTGTATTACAGTGCAAATATAAAACTAGTTTGTGAGGCTAAGCTAATTTTGCACAGCACAAAAGGCTGCCGAGAGACTTTTTCTTAAGTAGAGTGATTCAGCAAAGTGGAAAGTTATGTTAGAAAGTATGTACATCGTTTAGGTGCTATTAGCTTTTCTATTAGATACATTTTTAACACTCAGCTGTGTTTAGATTAAAAAAATATTTTTTTACATTTTCAGCAGATTTATGCCTTAATAAAGCCTCTTTTTTTTTTTCATTTTACTTACCTAATTTAATAAACCTTCTATAACCTCATTTCCAAACACAGAATGCAGTGACTTGCAATCTCATAAACCCATATTTCACTCACAGTAGAACACAGAAAACATATCAAATGTTTAAAATGAGACTATGTACCATTTTAAAAAAGATATTAGCTCATTTTGAATTTGGTGGGAGCAAAAAAAGTTGGAACAGGACCATGTTTACCATTGTGGAGCAGCTCCTCTTCTTTTAACAACAGTCCATAAATTTCTGGGAACTGGGGAGATCAGCTGCTGGGCCTTTAGAAGAGGAATGTTGCCCCATTCATGATGAAATCTGCAAGGCCTTTCCTGGAAAAGACATCATGTGGATGGGAGCATGTGTTGTTCTAAAGCATGTATACACATTTCAACATTAATGGTGCCTTTCCAGATGTGCAAGCTGCCAGTTCCATAAGTACAAATGCACTCCCATACATTCAGAGATGGAGGCTTTTGAGTTGGATAACCCTCTCTTCTTTAGTCCAAAGGACGCAGCATCCATGGAACAGTTTTTCAATTTGCCTCAGTCCATTCTAAATGAGCTTTGGTAAACAGAAGGCGTCGTTTCTGGATCACGTTCACATATGGCTTCTTCGTTGCATGATTGAGCTCTACCCTGGAACGTGGATGGCACAGGGAACTGTGCTCACAGGCTATCATTTCTGGATGTGTTCCTGATCCCATGTAGTGATTTCCATGACATAATCATGCCTGTGTTTAATGCCGGGCCGCCCGAGGGCCAGAAGATCTCAGGCATCCAATACAGATTTTCAGCCTTGTCCCCTGCAATTTCACTGTTGATCCTTTGATGATATTATGTACTTTAGATGATGAGATACTCAAAGTCTTCACATGTTTACACTGAGGAACATTATTCTGGAAATTCTCCACAATTTGCAGATGCTTTTTTTTTTTTTTTTTTTTTTTTTTTTTTATCTGTGGTGAACCTCTGCCCTTCTTTACTTCTGAGAAACCTTACCTCTCTAAGATGTTCCTTTTATCCCCAATCATGTTACTGACCTGTTGCCAGTTAACCTAATTAATTGCAAAATGTTCCTCCAGCTGTTTCCTTTTAGTACAACTTACTTTTCCAGCCTTCTGTTGATGGCATCCCAACTTTTTCAAGATGTGTTGCTGCTATCAAATTCAAAATGAGCTAATATTTTTCACGAAGTGGAAAAATGTCTCAGTTTAAACATCTGATGTATTTTCTATTTTCTACCATAAATAAAATACGGGTTTATGAGATTTTCAAAACATTGCATTCTGTTTCCGTTTACCTTTTTGGACGGTGTCCCAACTTTTTTGGAATTGGGGTTATACATAAACCAAAATGCAATAACATATTTACATAATTGCCATGGTTACTGCATGGTTTGACTCACCCTTGTATAATGCCTGCTGTCACGCAGGAGGCCTTAACCTGATGTGTTTTTAATTTCATCAACCAACAAGCACACACAAACAACTGCAGCCGGCACCACATGAGCACCCAGTGAGAACACAAACATTACTATGATTTTGCAAAAACAATCCGCTGATAATCACCTCAGATCGACTCAGCTTTCACTTCGAGAACAAACGTTTTTGAAAAGGAGCTTTTCGACATGAACAGATAGCAACAAACTAGTGCCGGAAAAATGATCAAACACAGTGAAGGATGATGTTTTTGCATTGTTAGGCTTCTAAGACACCAGCAGACGCAGAGAGCGAGAGAGTTAGAAAAGGGACATGATGACATGCAGTAAAATGATAGATTGGCCTTGAGTCCAAAGCTTTACAAGAACAGAGTGAGCCTGCCAAACTCTCTGTATGCCCCTACCCAATCTTGATATTTCAGGGTCTCCATTAAGGATATAGTGTACTGTATAAATTTCAAAGAATGGACCTCTATCAGTTAGTGATACTATTTGTGTTGTAAAAGACTTATTGCAATTTGCCCCTGTATTAGTTAGCAGACAAAATAAAAGAAAAACGGCAGAGATGTGAATAACAAACAGCGATATCAAAGAAAACACAGAGGAGAATGTATAAAAATACAAGTGTGACCGAGATGTGTGAAATGAAACTGACAGAGAAAATGAGGCTCAAGGATATTCAAAAAACACATGAATAATCGGTGTGAAAGACACAAAATATAAATGGATGAGGACTGACAGGAGAGAGAAAACGGGAGAAGATGGAAGCACATTGAATAATATTGTAATGAATGAGGTTTGGGTCATTCCCGTGCTAGTGCATGCCATGCTGCAGCAGTGCCTCCATGGCCTACATTCTGCCAGCTGGCAATGCACGAGTGCATTCATGAGTGTGCACCTTCCAGTCACACAAATACACAAACACATAGATCAGATGAGACAGGAGTGGGGTAATATTGCCAGTGGAAAACATTCTACACGCACAGTTTTGCCTCATTTTTTTCTTTTCATTTGTTTTTTTAAATGACATCCTATGCAATTAAACTTCCTAAACAGCTCTTTCTCAACAGCTAATCGGGGTTTGGCCAAATGTGTGTCATATTACACACGTTCAAGTCTACAAACCGCAAAAAAGAACAATTTGCCTATGTAGCCGCAGAGCACAAGTCAGGATTCCCTCATGCAAGATTGGTAATGGTTTCCTGATGGCTGAGTCTTACTCAATCTGATGCCCCAGTTCCATCTACAGCAGCATAAAACTAATTTTAAAGTTGCATGAGGCAGATTAGCCTAGTTCAGCCAAGCAGTGTAAATTGGGATAGGTTAGCCAACGTCTCACTATATCACCGTCATTCTCATAACCCAGAATGTGAATAAGAAAAGGAAAGTTGGCATCACTGAGGGCGGACAAGGCTAGGGTTGCTGAGGGTGAACAAGAGTATGTGTAACTCTGTGTGCTAAAGTGAAAGGCTTTTGCAAGTGTGTACAAAGAGATAGGGTCACACTGATACTAGGTACTCAGTCCTGGTATCACTAATCCACTGAAAGGGAAAACTAAGCTCCTTAAAGGGTCCCCAATGGAGCGACCACTTTAGCCCAGCAAGAGAAAATTAGATGAGAATTGACAGATTAGGATCTCACGCACAGTAACAAAGGGATTAAAAGTAATATGAGCAACCATAAAAGCACACCAAGGAGAAATACGGGCACAGAAGATGATAACGGAGCAGAAAAAACAGAATAAAAAAAATATAGTGAAGAAGGAGGAAGAAGTCAGGAGAGACTGCGCGCATCGCTGCAGCATCCTCAAAACAAGCCACGCTGGCCCACGTTGCAAATGCAACGCTGTTTGAAATGCAGCATGTAACTTCCAAACACATGTAAAGTGAGTACAGTCAAGTATGACAACACAGAGTACTCACCTATTCTAGGCTGCTCTTATGGCTGGCACAGAGATGCATCACTCCAACATACACACACCACCAGCAGCACCAACTACGAGTGAGTGCAAACATAAGTAGGAAGAGAAGGAGCACTCAAAGGTGGTGAGAAGAAAAAAAAATAGATTTCCAAACAAATGTGTCTGTGAGCGAGATGTGTGAGTGTGTGCGTGTGTGTGTGTGAGTTGGATGTGTGTAAGGGGGGATCCACTCCAGCAGCGAATGTATCGGAGCGCCCTGTCTCTCTCCCTCTCTCTCTCTGGCAACTGTGACGCGTCAGAGTTTCATCCAGACCCCTCCCTCCTTCCCATTCGCTCTCTTTCCCTCATTCGCTCTCCCAATCCCTCTCTTCCACTCTCTTAATCCCTTGCATCCCCAGCCTCCCAATCTGAAGACAGATAAAGACTTAGAGCCAGGAGACTAGCACACGCATACATATAAGAATATGTAAATGGGTGAGTTGTGTTCTTAGAGCGGCCAAGGTTTGGTTTACCCTCACACGCTGGTGACTGGCCATGAGAATAATTTTATCTTTGGGTCATGTTTTCATTATTTTCTATACTTGTATCAACTTTAATCAGTGTTAGGAGAAAAAAAAAGTCAGAATTCTAAAAAAAAAAAATGACCACTTTTTTTTTTATGCTGAATTGAGAAGTCTGAGAAAAAAGTCAGGATGACTTTGATGTCAGAATTTTGATGTTTTGGAGTTCTGAGTCAGAAGTCTGATTTTAATCTCAGAATTCAGAAAAAAGTCATGACCAAAAAATATTTCTCTTTATCCTCTTCTGTGTAGTTCCATCCCTTAGTATAGCCAACATTTAACTTCATGCACAAAATAGGGCTGTTTGCTAAATAATCAAATAAAGCAGCCAGTGCTGACCGCTCACATGTAAGTAATGCCCTAGAAAGTATCAGGGTTTCATTAGTGACAACTTACCAGTGTTGTGGTAGTTGTGTTGTGTGGGTACTTTAAGATGCTGCTTCCTCCCCTGCTCTTCCCCAAGTAGGTAGTACCATCCTTGAACCTCCTAGAGCACACACGCAGTGATTGACTGTGTGTACATGTTTTTGTGTGTGTGCGTGTGTGACAGATGTGGTTTATTAATGTGACAAGATAAACATGTTGTACATAAACTCAATAAAGGAAAAAAACAGAAATGTGCACACACACACACACACGCAGGTCCGGTTGTTCCTCCAGGGCTGCAAACAACTGAATGCACACACACTCACCACTCATAATGCTTACACTAGCAGCTGATGCCCCTACTTCTTCACTAGTGCCCTGTCAACCAGATGGTTTGTGAGTGTGTGTTTGCACATGTGTGTTATGCAGTTTCTACTACTGTGCGTGCGTTAAACAAAACCATGCAGTCAGAGGAGTTATGATCTGTAATCCTGATGATGTGGATGCGGTTTTACAAACAAAGGCGACGCCGCTTGTAGTCTGTAATCATTTTACTGTGTCACACATATATTACAGCATACGCACACACCGCCAGCCTCCTCTTTTGTACGAAATAATGTGACGCAATGAACAGTGACAATAATCTCCGTTTTAAAAGCATCTTATCTGAGTGGACAGATTTCTGCAGGCTGTGGGACAAGGGGGAGGACAGGCAGGGACTTGTATAAAAGAAGGGGGAGGGGAGGGCATATGTCCTCAAAGTCAGGGAGGGATTTATGCTGTCGTTCAATATTCCCCTGTACATGTGAAGAAGAGGAAAGCATGGGGAAAACAGAGCTGTTAGTCACGAGGGAGATAAAAAGAGAAGGTAGGAAACGAAAGAGATGTTAAAAAAAAAAAAAAAAAGCACGATGTGGCAAAAGGGTGCAAACAAATGACAAGATGTGACAGGCAAGTTAAGCAGCCAATGCTCACGAGGCCCAAATTTTTCTGGAATAAAACAAGAACACAGAGGAGCGAAAGGGGGTTTGTAGGAAGGGATGAATGAAAAACAACACATGAGAAAAACGGATGTGGCAGGGAGGATGAAGAGACATAACTCCCTATGATTCAAAGCTAAATCTCCCTCATTAGCATGTTAAGCTAATTAAATATTCATTGGGATAAATGTTAGAGGAAGGAAGATATACGCCTGAGTAAAGTACAATTTCTTTCTGTTGTTAGCTTTCCTCACTGATGCGAATGTTAATTTAAACCACAAAATAAAAAAAAGAAGCCTTGTTGGGGTTCTCATGCTTGTTCTCCTAATCTTATTAATTTCTCTGCTAGCCTCTTTTTAAAGTTTGGATTAAAAGCCTGAAGTAAAGATGCATGATTTTTAGCCTCGAGTTGGGCCTGAAATCCTCCTGCTGCATCACAGTTATATGTATCCTTAAGCAACAGCAGAATACATATATAAAAAATTTACCTCTGCTTTAAGGAAATATATTTACTTTACCATCCCTCAAAAAAATAAATATATTTCCTTAAAGCAGAGGTAATAACACACAAGTGATGACATATTACACAACAGACATTTGTTACCTCACTAACTGCTAAAACATGGCTTTTAATGTAAATATCTAAATATCTGGTTTGCTTCAAGAGAAAAAAATGCACGTTTGAAAAGTAAGAGGAGGGACAGAAGGATAAATTAGGGCTGAATAATTGAACAGTGAAGGGAAAGGACTAAGAAAAGCAGTTATAGGGATATGCTGCTCAGTGGAGGAAAGCCTAAGAACACCACTGAACTTTTGGATCTCGCATTTATCTGCTAACACTTGGGACGGCTCTGAGAGGAAGACTAAGGGCCAGTGCTTTTCTCTGTTGGCACACAGGTGTGCGGATGAAGTGTCACACTGTGTCTGCTGTGCATTTGTGAGTATTTGTTCTCTCCGCTTTGCCTGGTAAGCAGTAATTAGTAAGTGTCTGAAATCTGAAACTCTTAAGCCCATCAAGAATATTAGTTGCGCAGATATAAAAGGGTGTCTGCAGAATGGCTTGTACTGAGTTTGGTGATTCCCCACTTTGCTTCAAGGCCTAACAGGCTGTCATTTTTGGCTTATGATTAAACTAATGGCGTCACAGTAGCTTTAGAATTATCATATCTAATCCATTATCAAAGCATACCTTCAGCAATTTAGCTTTGCCATTCTGAGCAAAGTGGCGCCTGCTGTTTACATTGAGCTCAAAGCAAAAAAAAAGAAAGCACGGCCCAACAAAACCACCGAAATATACTCTTAATTATGTTTTAGTATCCGTGAGAGTGTGCAGTCCTCACAGCAGCAAGCTTAGCACACAGGGTAGAGCAGCAGTTGAGCAGTGTGTGTGTGATGAGAACAGGATGTGCCGTTTTTGACAGCTCAAACAAAAAAAACGACGAGAGAAAGGACTCTTTAACTTTGCGCTTTTTTTTATCTCGCAGCTGAAGAGTCCTACTGAGTCCGAGCCTTGTTGTCATCGTAGCACCAGTGATGATCACCCAAGAATATTTGGCCCATAAGGGTCACTGTCTTTGCGAACAGACTCACTTTAATTTGATGTTCCATTACAGAAACTTGACGTGCAAAATCATATGTTGTTTATGCACTTGGGATGTTTTTGTTTTGTTTTTTTTGCTCTGATTCACTGCATGACAGACATATTTCATGAGACTTTAATAAGTAGTGTGTGTGTGTATGACCCATAAAATTTTAGAAGAGAGTGGGACTCAAACTGTGTTTCCCTCCAGTATCTGCAGGCATGTCTGCTGTGCTTTAACACTGGTAACCCTAAAGTGTTTCCTCCTAAATTATTGAGGTCACTGGAATTCGTTCACACTGAATTAAACTCTTAAATTCATGGTCTAATAGACAGACACACAGAGATCCACAGAGTGAAAGTTGAAAAGGACGCCATTTACAGAACGCCTTTATATCTGTTACCTTTGGGTTCAAACCTACCTTGTCTGGATCCATAAGTGAGCGCACGCCGAAGCTCATGCAGCCGAGCAGCACGCTCACCCTGTTGATACACAGACAGAATGAATGAGTAGGAGAAAAATCAATTAATACCCCAGAATGAAGCCAGTGTATCATTTAACTCAGGTCAGACACCCGAAATGTTCTTGTTATTCTACATGAGCATTAAATAATAGAGACATAACAAATCAATGTGTTTAAATTTTTATACTGTTTTTCATCTTGTTGTCAGAATTTGTAAAGCATAGCCTTGTCCACAGCACCACACACACTCATTTATAATGAAAGAGAAAGCCAAAGGTTATTGCCTCGCGAGAAAATGGCAACGTTGGAAGCACACAAAACAAAAACTGACATTCGATGAATATAATTTAGTTATAGCAGTCTGTGCATGGTGGTGGTGGAAGGGCGTAGGGATGTTTAATTATGCATACAGTAGAAAAATAGCTCTTGACAGCCTCGCAGCTGGACAGGAGTAATGCAGCTGCTCATATTTTGGATGGTGTAACTGGTCGTCAGCACAAATGAAAACCTGAAATAATCTTTGGCAAACCAGTGACCAAAACTACCACAAATTCCAGTGAATCCAGATGCAGCTCTGTGTGACATTTTCACCAGTATAGTCACCCACTGCTACAAATGTGTCAGTTCAACCTCACATTTATCCATTTATTTTGTTAAATGTAAATAAAGTCATTTTTTAAATGCTATTTAAATAAAGGCATTAAATAGCTTTTTTTTTTTTTTTTTGCACCAACAAGGTAATTCCCAAAAAAAGTTCTGTGCTGAAAATTTGGCATATGCATGGTGTGTAATGTGTCCTTGAAAAATATGAGGAAACTGGAGAAGTGGAAGGCCTAAAAAAAGTATCTACAGCAGATGAACAGTATTTGAAAGTCGTGCCCTTAGGGAAAGGCAAAAATCCAGCAAAGACCTGACATAAGACCTGAGAGGTGCATCTGGCCCTTAAGTTGATCCATCTACTGTTCACTGAAGCCTCATCAGAGATCGTCTCAGTGGAAGGGTGGCTGTCAGGAAGCCATTCGTGAGGAAAGGAAACAGGGAGAACACCACATGCGCCTGGCCATCCAGGTGATGTAAAAGAAAATGCGATTCATGGGACCAGGACACCTTCGTCCATTGCTCCGTGGTCCAGTTCTGATGCTCATGTGTCCATTGTTGGCGCTTTCGGCAGTGTACTGGGGTCAGCATGGGCAACCTGACTGGTCTGCAGCTACAGTATGCAGCCTCATAAATAACAAACTGTGATGCATTGTGTCTGCTGACACCTTTCTATCAGAACCAGCTTTAACTTTTTCATCAATTTGAGCTTCAGCCTGTTGGATCAGACCAGCCTTCTCACCCTACATGCATCAATGAGCCTTAATTTCAAACAGGTGAGCAACTTATCAAGATGTTTGATTTGAGACAACTTGATAAGTGACAACACTTCTAGAAGTGTCTCAATGGAGACTCACTGTAGGCACATTATTATTATTATTATTAAGGTGTGTGCAAAATTATATATCCTAAAATTTGACAGCTGCTGAGATATTTCAGTTTTGAGTAGCTGAACTGCTAATCAAACCCACTCAATAACAGACAGGCCAGCATTGTCGTTAATGGAGCCAAGAAGCAAGTGTGTATACTTAGATCGAATGGCTTCACCATTGTAGTTGTGGCATCTTTCTTTAATATGATAAACACATTTAAATATTCATTAGTGCACAAAATGCATCACTAAAAATAGTTTTCCAATCTGTATCTCATGGTAGTGCAGTTTTAAGATAGAGTAATAAGCTGTTTTAGGGCTTTGTTGGGCATTTAATAATGTAAATGTACTGTTTATTAGTTTATTATTTATTATTATTGTACCAAATCACTTTGAGATGAGAGCTAAAAACAAGGTCCTAAAGGAAAAAAGCAGCGAGAGATGAATCAATGCACTGTTGGTTTTTTCACACCAACACCCAATATGTACAATATTGCATCCTCTTATATTTCCAGCCACCTGTCACAATGAGAAATTGGTGCTTTGTAGATTCATCACAACTACCTCTGCAAAACACATTACTTAAGAAAATAAATGATGCATAATGTTTATAGCTCATCCAAAGAATTCTTTGTTACAGTATTTTTATCTCTTTTCTTCTTTTTTGTTTTGAAAATTATACACCCAAGCACTGATCAAACGCTGTGAAGCTCTGAGCGTGCCACAGCTGCAAATAAACATTTCTGCAAAGCTGGCAGCAGGCCACACGAGGCCGATTTGGTACAATGAAGACCGTTTTAGATACAATAGGATGATTTGAAGAGAAGATAAAAACGCAGGATTATAATGTATTCAAATGATTCAAAGCTCTCAGTTGAATTTCTGTCTGTTTTTTTTATCATTTTATACTGAACTTATGTATGTGTGCATCAAAATTTTGATTGGAATTTTACTGATCTGATCTGATAACACCTGGATATGTTGCTGGGCTTGATTGGAACTCTAACATTTAAGAAAAGATGTGCTTTTATCTGTAGGTTATCATCACTGTGTTCATGTATAGGAATCAGTCTGGCAACAGGAGCACTTTGGCTGAAGATCACCCCTAAATGCCACAGGTATGATTGCTGGCAACAACTAGACTTGACCATGTCTGCAGCTGCACTGACAAAATCCAAACCAGTCCTTTCAATGTGCAACAATATGAATATTACCTTTGAATGAAATAAAAAAAATATGCCATCCTTGGGTGCATGAGAGTGGACTCAACAGGTCAACCTCCTTGAACTACAGCAGGAGACAGTCAGATGATTGCCGCTCATCTGAAGTGACAGACTGCATTCACTGAACAGATGCTGCCCTGGGTTATAGAGGACTGCAGCATTGTCCTTGCTTTTAAAGCATATCTGAAGAATCAGCTGTGGTGTATGAAACTGTGTTTCTGTTTAAGTGTCTGAACAAAGCCTGTTAAATGCACCTAAATATTCAATAACCCAGGCACTCAGATGTTCCGCACAATGAAAATCAGAATATCTAATCTTGAACTTAATGGATACCTATTGCCAGAAGGAGGGCTGAGTGCCCACTGCTTGAGGAAAACTACACTTGGGATCCAAGCAATTAATAAAAGATAAAAGATGCTGAAGCAATCAGGCAGAGGTTTTATTCAGTCTTACACCATGTAGACATTTGGTGTGAATGAGGCTTAATTGCTTACCAAAGATGAGAAAATCGCGCTTAATCTGTGTCCCAGAAACTGTTCCCAAAGGTCTTTATCTTTATAATCATTCCATGATCTGAACTTGACCACTAATGTAAGTCTGTCCCTTGTATATAGAACATCTGTATCATTTGAAATACTTGCTGAATGTAGAGGTTTCTTCTTCTTTTTCTGATTAAATGCAGAAAAGCAGGAGTCATTCAAGGAAAAAACTGTGAAGAGTGGCAAGAAGATTGTTACTTTTTTCTTCAGTGGCGATTTGAAGGAGCCACGAAGTGTTTTCTTTATTCTTTCCAATAAACAGTAATGCTTTTCTTTTCTCCTCTCAACACAACCTTGCACAAAAAAAAGTGTGACTCATTCAACCACGTGTCCTCCATCCTCAGCAATGACCCTGTTTCAGCTTAAGTCTGCTAAGGCAGGCAGGCAAGAGTAACACATTCCCTGTGCCAGACTCAGATACAGAAAACACTACACACAATGCATGCGGCAGCATTAATTATAAAATGATATTCTTCTGTCACGTATAAAGCTTTGTGCCTGTGCACAGGTGTACAAAAACGAATGTGTTGCAGCTTCCTAAAAAGCAAAGATGAGATTAAATAAGAAAAGGCATTTTTTTATATTTTACTATTATAATTTTCATCAACAGCATCACCTTTCTTAACTTTCCCAGCAGGTACCTTGTTTGGGAGTTAGAGTTCCACATGGAAAAGAGCAGTCTCTTACAAAGATCCCTCTCACTGACAACACTGAAAACAAAGAAAAGAAACTAGGTCAAGTACTTTCTAAATTCTGACTGTGTATTTACACGGAGCATGTGGCAAATTTTAGGATAGTTAATGTTAAGAAATAATATACAAATCAGTTTTTTAAATATTTCAACTTGAGCGGAAAGTGTGCCACTTATCCTGGGGCTTGGTCTTGCTTCAACACAGCAAAGAGACAAAAGAGAAAAGGAGAACGAGTGGACTGAATTAAAAAAAAAAAAAAAAAGGAATCAGGGTTCACTGTGAGTTCAGAGACGTTTCATGGCTGCTGATTAGTGTGTCTGTTGCTACTTGCCTGCTGTAAATGTCTATACAAGCTGCTGTTAGGCAATATAGCCTCAAAATTATATCACAATATTTCAAGATGATACAGGACAAAAAAATACTCAATATTTTATCTGCGATTGCGGCTTGCAGGCAGCAGCATTTATTAGTGGAACAAAAATGAAGGGAATTTTTTCATCCTTCCTTCCCAATGAGCTACTGTCATTGGCGACAGCCTCCCTAATTCAAAGTGTGAATCTAGTGCCATGAGGTGCCAGAAGTAGCAGCATTATAGTGCAATTGAAGTGACACCGTAGTATACAGTATGTAGCGATAAAGCATAAGTCAACCGTAAGCACAAAAGTAGTCCAATCTGTGTTTTCCGTGGAAATCTAAAGTAAAAGTACAAAATAACTAATTTAGTTTAACAATAACTAATGTAAGTTAACTCTGGAGCTCGTCAGGAGCCTGCACAACATTGTCACACAATGACGTTGAAATTTAAAAATATTTTCTGTTGTATTTTGGGTTTAATATTTTTTAAGAAGTTGCTTAACGCCCTCCTTTTTCACCGTGTAATCACATCAGTAATTTCCACCCATGGTTTGCTCTTCACCTCATGATCTAGCGAGCGCTCCACTGATGCTGGCTGAGTCATTTGTTTACTTTTGGATCTCACATCACAAGCGTGCCTTCTCTACGCAGTGGTGTGAATTCGCTTCACGTGATGCAACAAGTTTGTTGTTTCCACCTTTAGTGGCAACAGCTTTCTTGCATATTTTGCAAAGCGTTGTGTTTTTTTTTTTTTAGCAGTCTGACCCACGCTTCCTTTTTTAGCTGTAGTCACAGGGGGCTGACTGCTTTTCGCTCTCAGACACATCTGAGCTTGTCTAGTTGTTGCATCACTTTATCACTGATATTGCAATATGACACTTTTATATGGCATAAACATTTAGGCAGACATTGTCATGATATGGCACGGCTCTAGTCACTGCCAGGACCAAATCAATAAAGACTGCAGCCTAACACATTCGTGCAAATGGATGAATTCTTACAAGTAAAAGGTTTGTAAGAAGATGGGGTTCCTGCAGCGAGGAACCATCAGAGTCTTCTGTCTTTCTAGAGGATCAGAGTCTGGAAACAGGCCAATCTAAGGAAAACAGGAAAAAAAAGTGCTGACAACTGTCCACAAAACAAGCCACAATGGCTTTTTATCATTCTCTTCTGTAGCACATACCTTAACATAGGAGTCACATGACTCCTGGCTCTCATTCAGCATGTCTCTCGCCTCCAAAACTGTGAACAAGTAAACCAATGACTATATTTTAATGACTTTCTAGTCACATTAATGAATGATGTGTTCATGTACACAAAAATCAGGAAATTTGTTCACGTGGAAGATGCGCTTCTGGACCACGGGGTACAAAATGTAGAAGCACTTCAAGCATATGAACCAAGGAAGCTTTTTTTTTTTTTCTTTCCAAATAACAAAGGGCTGCCATGCTTAGCTTGCTGGATTCCTATTAACTCGCCCCCCAAGTTTTTGCTTCTCTTCGAAGCATGTGAATAACGAATGAGAGGCTGTCTGACGTGTGAAATAACAAGCTGTGAAAATGATTCGCAAGACACCATAAAGTATTTCCAGTGCCTGAGAACTAAAAAAGGAATTCAGCATGCTTTCTAGAAACAGCTCCAATTCCTGTGAGTAAATCAGCCCTTCATGAACTATTCTCAGCCCTTACCATTTCCAGCAAAAGATTTTATTGTCATGGTAAAACACTAAATCAGAATCCAATCTACCTGTGTTTCCGTAGCTGAAAAAAGTAGCTTGTCTGTGGCTCGAGAGTAAGCTGTAGCTATCACATAATAAAGAGTACGCTTTTTACTAGTTATAGTACTAGTCAGCCTGCATAATGTATAGCCATCTGGCCATGGTGTGTAAAGAAAAGGTTAACATTTCCAGCAAAGTATTGTTAAATGAGCGCCCTTTGTGTTGAATGAAAGGATATTTTGTTGATAAGACTTTACAGATTGTAAGAAAAAAATCTCCCCATCTAAAGTGACCTGTATCTGGGGTGACCTGTGTATGTTGGCTCCTCTTCAGCAACACTTCATGACAAATGCTTCATGAAATGTAAAACTAAAACATCGTGTCAAAACATAGATGAAAAAGAACTTTTAGAGGCCTTATTTGGTACTTGTGTTGTATTGTTTGACAAGAACAAATACAGAGAAAAAAAAAAACAGATTGGAATCTAAAGAGTAAATTGCCACTGACACAGAGAAATGCTGGGAAGGGTGTTTGGGTTTGGTTGGTATGGAACCAAATTAAACAACTTCCCTTTTTTGGATTAATGTGCCCACCAACGTAGGCGCTCACTATCGTAATATGAACAGTGCAATGTGCTATTTAACATTTATATGGTGTGTATCAGAGGCAGCCTTTCAACAGTTCCTGAAATAGCCACTACCTCTAATCTACTGATATAAGCTTCTAGACACAAATTTTCCACCCTTATTTCAGTTTCCCTCAATGTAATTTTTCATCAGTCTAATTATTATTTCCCACTTTTAAAGGGGAAATAAATATACTGTACATTTGGAGGCTACAGAGGTGTTGGATGGAGGAGCGAGTCATTTGGTTACTTACACCAGAGATCCAAGCTCAAGTCATGCACGTCATCACAGAGTTTATATTTATATTATTTTTAACACTAATAATTTAAAATATGTTACAAATTATCATTACAAAAATTACTTGTTATATATATATATATATATACACACACACACACACAGGACTCACCACTGACAACAAGCACTTCATTCTGTGGGATGATTGAAAGCTTGAGCTGACCTATGGAAAAAGAGAGAAAGAGAATTATAAGTTGACAGATTGTTCTCAGGTTTTATATTTTAGATTGAGAAACAGTGAAACAGTTTACAACTTTTTTCATGTTAATAAAAATTTCAAGCCTAGCCTAGTTTAGCATAAAAACTGGTTTTGTGAGGGTTTATGTGAAGGGCTATTTCTTGTCAGCAGTGACTTCCTGGTCATAGATGTGAATGAGAACTATCAGGGAAGCTGCTGCAGTTGTTAAACAGACATGCACTATAACTGCCGGCTTCCATAAAACCTTAAAGAATTCAGGACCGTCTGAGCCGTAGATGTCGTTTTTAATTTGCATTCGTGTTAATCAGGAGCTCTCACCATCTATCAGTAGCTCCCATAATAAGATGTTAATCCAAGGAACTGAATGCAGGCAGAAAGTTAAGAATTTCCTGGCTGTAGATTCATGTTTCACAGACGTGAGCACAGCATCAGCATTCTCACTCAGCTCCCAGATAAAGTCACAAGTATATTTTACAAACTCTTTAACTGTTCTGCAGCTGATGTATAAATTTGACACAAACCTCAAATGTTCTTTAAGGTTGTCATCACTCTGTTGAAATCAACATAATGAAATACCACACTGACCTTTTTTTGTTTGTTAAACCTATTTACAAGTCTAATACCTGGTAAAGATGAAACAGCCTCCAGGGTCTGATAGCATTTTTGAGTGTGTGTTTGTGCATGTGCTGCAATTTGCAGCAGCATCTTTTTCTCAGTTCTGTTTTGAGCACTAAGTTACAGTCACAGTACCTTTGTGTGTACGCCTGTCTTCGTCTGCTATCATCTGTCACTTTCTGCCTTCAGGTTTCTCTCTCTCTTCTTTCCTGTAAGCTTCCACAACTCTAGGAGACTTGCTAGCCATGTTGACATGGCCACTGCTAACATCTCCTTTGTGCTAGTTTTAATTAATCCTTCTCATAAAAGCGCAGTCTAAAGCTAAAATGAGGGTGCCTCATTGTGTGATAACGCCGCTGGCACTTCAGAGCTGGGGTACAAGAGATGTTTGTCGTTCCCACACTAAACTTGGCATGGTTTTGCGCTCCTGGCCGCAGTGGAAGAACAAAGTGAAAACGCTCTGAGAAATATCTTCCTGGTCTGAACTGGCCTCATACATAAAGTAGTCATGCAGCAGTCCCTAAAGTACCAAACTCAACCTACTGTATATGGCAATACAGGTATAAGAGTCCTACAGTATAAAGAGAACAAATGAACACTGACATCTGTGAGTCAGAGGTGATAGAAAATATAGAATTACATCATAAAGTGGTGGTCATTTTCAAGAAAATATTTCATTAAAAACAGATCAAATTTATATATAATCAGTGTAATAACACATTGGCACAGGATTAAAAACCTTCCTTGGTTTTACATTGTTTCAATGATCAATCAATCAATTCATATGTTTGTTTGTTTTTAAGAAAAAGTCCCTATCTAATCTGGATCAAATAAATAAAATGAAATGAAAAAAATAATAATGGGGCCCAAATTGCAGGAGTGAAACAGGATGGAACTTAACGTCAGCTTTCTTGCTGAGAACAGAATTTCCAGAGCTGAACGGGACCAGCAGCACAAACTAGGAAACAACTCAAAGCTAGGATACAGACAGATGGGAGCGCACACAGCGGGCAGGAAGCCATAGACGACAATGACGCGACAAAGAGCTGATGAGAACACAGACAATATACACACACAGACACACACACACACACACACAGGTAACGTGAGGAAAACAGGTGGACAGAATCACACTAACGAGACGAGGGGAAGCCAAACTGAACACAATACACATAATACAAGACACTAACAAAATAAGACAGGAAGTGACAAACACTGGGACAACGGCTCGTACGTACATCCAAACTTGACACCAGGACAGCAAGGTAAACAAACACAGAGGCGCAGCTGACTTCACACGAGAGGGGCTAAGGAGAAAACCCAGAGACAGAGACGGCACTAGGGTGGAGTGAATCAGAAAGTAACAAATGTATAGTGAGGAACTAAGACAAGCCCTAGAAATCATAATAGCAAATGGCAAAGGAAATAAACTAGAACAACAATCTTCCCAAAAACAAACTCGGAAAACTCAAAAAGCTACCAAAACTCAAAACACCAGGCAAACGGCCCAGGACAGTTTAATATACAGAGAGTATATAAAAGAAGGATGTAGCCATCAGCACCCACTGGTTAGTAAGGTCCCATTGTGAAGCGTTTCCACTGTTGCCACTTGGCTGTTTGAAACCTGACATGACAAGCAGGTGTTACAGTACCAACCACCCAATGATTTGCCCACTAAAAAGTGAACGGGTGAGACTGAAAGGGCTACAGGTGTAATAAATTACCTTTCAGGAAGTGATGAGGGTGGATGGAAGATGCCAGGGCGAGTGATTGATTGGCGGGGATTTTTAAACACCACTTGACAACTCCTTCCCTCTTTTGGGAGACACTGTTACTTTTGCGTTTTGCCTTGCCAACTAAATACTGAACTCGAAGCATGATGACGAAGCGTGACTGGTGGCTAGTATCCCCGAACGTGGTACGTGCAGGGCTGCACTCTGGATGCCCCTAGATTGTCATCAAATAATTAGCTTATTGCTTATTAGCAGAGTGGTTCAGTGACCATGACACAAGATATGGATCTGACTAAAGAATCACGGGACACTGGATACTTATAGGGTGTGAACTTGTCAGTCACAAGGCAGGCCCGCTCAAGAATTTATAAAATGAACATCCTGTTGAAAATCCACTTCGACTTGAAACGAGAAGGCTAACTGAGATCATGGAGAAAGGGAGCCAAAGAGGGATTTCCCAAAGACTTCTATGCAAGACTTCATTTTCCAGACCCAGAAGTCGCATCCATCTTTTAATACAATCTGTAACATTAACAAAACATAATATAGGTTAAAGTATAATTAGTTTCTCGTTATTGTTATGGATACGTCAGTCTTCTCAGTTCCCAGTTTGTACATCCTCACTGTCCTTTTCTTGTGTCCTAGTCCCTTACACCAGAGATGCGATAGGAGGAGGTGAAGAAGAGACTCCCAGAGAGGAGTCAAGGCAAGAGCCATTTAGGAAAAATGAGACACTCTTGCAATAGAGCCATTATTTTAAAGTGATGTCAGTATATAAAATGTAGCACAACCGCCTTATCTGTCTTTTGTTTCGTTGCAGCCTGCTGCTGAATGAGATTGAACATGAACAGTGTTCATAACAACTCACGTGCACTCACAGACACTTTGTTAGATACAGCTGTTCATCTGCTTGCTAATGCAAATAACCTTGCCACAAAAAGTAAGGAAATTTGTGTTTGATTGATTATTTCTTTGTTGTAACAGTGCTTCTTCGCAACAAATCTTATATTGTTGGAAAGCCTGTTTATTTCCCTTTAAATGGTGCCACATTTGTAAAGAAAAATGGATTTGTGGGTTGAGCAGCCCATGAAAAACTTGCCAAATCTTCTCTCTCTTCTTCGCTCTCTTCTCTGGTTAAGCTGCTCTTTGGCCAGCTCAACCATTCATCCAATCCGATTCAAACCTGGCAGGTGTACTGCTTTTACAGGTGGCAAAAAGTGTAACTAATACTTCCTTGTTGCTGTTAGCAAAATTTGTATAGATGCTGTTTTAGACCTGAGTCGCCACATACACGGCGCTGTCAAACCGTTTTTATCCACAGCGCCTTCTAAAAGCAGCGGAAAGAAGCTGTCCGCTCACTGCAGGGCTTCACCAGGAAGCTGATGACAGCAAAGATGGCTTGCAGCAAAGGACTGTAAAAGCTCCGTTAGATTATAGTACTTGCCAATAAACAGATTTTATCAAGATGAACGAGCAGAACTTGAGTTAATGTCTTTAAGGTTGTAGGACATGACACAAAACAACTCCTTTAACATAAACTAGATTAATAAAGACTCTAACAGTGGGCAAATTAAATGTCATTTTGGTCACCATAACAATAATCTATTTTTGTAATTATTATGTATAACATATATTTTAAAAAACAATGAAAATTGTTGTTAAAATTATATTTTTCTCTTCCAACCCTAACCTTTTCAGGTTTGCAGTAATACTAATCTTAACATGATGCTAATGTTTTATTCACATTTGGGTGAGAAAAAAAACAATATCAGTTTAAAGAGGTATGAAAATCTAGTGCTTCTAATGTTTTAAAAGGTGTTCATGTTTGTATTTAATGAGCAGCAGAAACGTGCTGCTTCTGCTGTACTTTAAAATGCAGCGAGTGATACGATGGAACATAGTCTGTATTATCAAAATATGACTCTAATAGAGGAACTGCAACATCGCCCAACACAAAGAAAGAAAAACCAAGAGGCACTACGGAGAAGAACAGAGCCGTCCTCACAGAAAGCACATTGACTGTCAGGGCGGGATGTCGACATTTTGGAAGCAGAGGTTACAGCCTGTGAGACGAGAAGTGACTTAATCGAGCGTAGCAGATGAGACAGCACACAGTGAGTCAGTATGAGCACAAGTGAAAACACTCGACACATAAGCACGCATGCAATTCCACTCCAATACACTTTACTATGTACTGTAGCCATCAAACTAACCCTGTCATCTAAAAATAATGTCTCTGTACTGTGTTCTCTATTTGAGGTCAAGAAAAGATCATGGTTTCGATCTTAATTATTGAACAAGACAAGCCCATCGCCCTGTGAAGTTACCTGGTACAGCAGCTCTGTTAACACATCTGATGGGTTAGGTTTTTCTGGATTTCATGGACAGCATGCTAAAAACAGATGGGAAGAACTCAACACCAGCTTGGACTGGTGGGTATGTAGTTTTCTAGGTATTTGACCTGACGATGGAGCTAAAATATTTACCACAAGGGAAATATTTATCAGAAATCTGACGGTAGTCCATCAATCTTGACAGGATCCCCGGCACCACTGGCTTAAATTAGTGGCTATAGACACATCTGACCACCTCTGCACATATTGGGGATTATTTGGAACACAAATTTCAAATTCGGATTCATCCCTTCATAATTCCCGTTGCCACTGATTTTCAGTCAAGTTCTTGTGTAATTTAACATACCTCAGCATTTTCTCTGTTTCCCCTCCTTAAGAATAGCTTCTTGGCAGCCACCCTTCCACTGAGCCACCCTTCTGATGAGGCTTCAGCACACAGTAGATGGATCAGTTGAAGGGCCAGATGCATCTCTCAGGTTCAGTGTCGGGTTTTTGCTGCATTTTTTTCCTGTTTCTTAAGGAAATAACTTTCAGATGCTGTTCGTCTGCTGCAGTAAATCTTTAGGCCTGCCACTTCTTATTTTAAAATGAGGGCTGTCTTGTGAATTTTGTGCAGTACTGTAAATACAGCTGACTTAAACTGAATATATTACTGTGATTCCTTTAAAGATCCTAAGAGAATGCGCGCTCCCTTTTTCTTCATCCACTGCTTTGACTCTTTAGATATGCAATGAATGCACCCTCGGGTGGCAAAGATCTTCTGCAGTTCTGCAGCCGATGTGTATTGAAGGATTTAGAGCAGGAATTTAAAATGCCAGGCTTGTTCAGGTGAAGGTTAGGAGAAAACAAGCTCTCATTGTTATAGAGATGCCAACCCGGCAACCTTTACAGAAAGGAAAAAAAAGTCTTTAATTAAAATAATACAGCACAATAAAAGGTCTAGAATGAGGCTTTTTGTAGCCACGGTAAAAACTAATGAGTCTCCTTAACAATAAATGTATTCAGCACATTGCAGTGGCAGAGAAGGTTACACTAAAAGTAATTAGGCAGGAAAGAATAAAACACAAAACCCAGAAAATATTTATTAATTTGACTACAAAGAAAAAGACTCTTGTATGTGTATATAATACAGATTCACAGTGCTATAAAAATCCACACTATTACCAAACTCCAGATGCTGTTCATTTAAATGTAAATTAACAAATAACTTCACTAGAATCTGCGTGTGACTTCTTCTGTTTGCGCCACTCCACCAAGGACAAAGGTAAACTTGCAGGAAGCACAAACAGTAATAGACAGTGAAGATATTTAAGTTTTTTTGCTGTTGTGCAAAATATAGCATTTTTTTTTGGATTTGTTTCTTGAAGCTAGGCAATGTGTTTGATATCTTTAATATGAAAACCAAAACTCACACCAAAGAGTTAAAATACTATAAGACAAATGTAATTAGAGAAAACACATTTATGTATATATAAGTGTGAATGTGGTTGTGTGTTGTGTGTTGGGTGGTGGTCGGAGGGGCCGTAGGCGCGGATTGGCTGCCACGCTTCC
>JAVDPK010002586.1:0-14456 GCA_034780415.1 Cichlasoma orientale
TGTGTGTGTGTGTGTGTGTGTGTGTGTGTGTGTGTGTGTGTGTGTGTGTGTGTGTGTGTGTGTGTGTGTGTGGGGTGGATGTACAGGGTAAGGGGTGGTGAAATGTATCAAGGGATAAGAGTGAAAGTGAATGCATGACTTACACAGCGTCTTTTAAATATAGCTACAGGTTCTATAAAATGAGCTGCCATGCAAGGTGCTCGCCTGCATTAAGGTGCAACTCGGTTTTCTTTGTCCTGCCAGTGTAAGAGTGGACTTGAGATTAAACCATAAACCTCACAAGACAAAAAAGCTACACTGTAGAAGATATGGGTGGAAGGAAGATGTGCATATGTGTTAATTTCCATAACGAAAATCATGCAAATATAATATCTCCACACAATAGACACATTTTTAGAATATGAAAAGTGACATGAAGTTAATTTATTTAACAAAATATGTAATATAAAGGTTTAACTCTTCTTTGGAACGCATTCATGCAACTGGATATGTCTATTCTGAAATTATTTATGAATTAGATGACTTTCCCTGATTTTGATTTGACCCAGCTGGGGTATTTCTCTTCTAGTCCTGCACACTCCTTGAACCATCTCTTCATAAATCTGTCCCGTCATAATCTTCCTTCAGTCTGCTGCACAAATAACGGAGATGTTAAGAGAATGAAGGCTTTGTTTAGGTTTGCTTAGGCGTAGCTTAAATCTTAAATCATCACAGCGCTCTAAGAGCTCGGAGAAACTAATCTTCTCACATGTCTTCAACCACCTTCGAGCTTTGAGCACTAATACCGACATCAGAGAAAGACCCAGATTAAATCTGAAGTGCAGAAAAAAAAACAAAAGAAAAAAAAAACATGTCTGTGCCTCGCTCACGCTCAGGGCCTGCGGATTTCATTTCATGACTGCAAAACAAATTTACCGAGGGGCTGCTTGTATGCAGAACTTTAACTGATCTCACACATGTTGAGATTCTTGAAACTATTTCAAAACAGACCTCTCTGCAGGAGGTGCTTTTATTGTCTTCTAGCAGTTTTTAAAGTTTTCTAGACCCAGACAGCAATGACCTGCATTCATTAAGCAACCATTGAACCATCACCCCTACACAACAGTTTCATCTGTGGCCCTAAAGTCAGAATTTATCATTTAATTCACGTCCCAGACTCATTACTTTAAAAAGAAAACAAAATATTAAAATATCCTGATGACAAAAATTTCTATAAATCTGTCAAGAATCTGTAAGTTTTTCAGTAAATTTTGTTGGCCAGATCCAACTTTAAACCAGCTACTCGGGGATAGCAGCGTGCCTTTGTGGACACACACACACTCAAGCTTGGCCTACACAGTCTATCTCTTATCATCCCTGCTCTGCAGTGATAAAACATCTAGCTCCAGACAACAACACTACACAGACAGGCCACGCTGACGTTAAGATGTATAACACACACACACACACACACACACACACACACACACACACACACACACACACACACACACACACACACACACACAAATGGCACGTACACTCATAGCCGCAAAGATAAACGCCAGACATAATAGATTTAACCTACAATTTAATAACAGAAAAAAAGCAATTTAAAATATCATATTGTAAATAACCTAAAAGTAATTGTTGACGTGGGCCAAATGTAGATTTCATCAACAGCTTGACACACTGGGTTTTAAATGTTTTCCTGTAGACTGTGTGGCCCCTGAAGGAAGCAAATGATTAATAAATTCAAAAGTCCCAAAGCAGCTGTCACACAATCTTAAAACTTAATGCAGTGATATTACAGTAAGTCAAGCAACTATAAAACAACACTGGAGCCACACACAAAATAGGTTTCCTGTCTCATGGTGCTCCGAGCCGTTTCAGTCTGCCAGCTGCACTGATAACTCTGTTTAGACTGGTTATTCTGCTGATATGTCTGTCTGATGTGGAAAGAAAGTTGTGCACGTGTTTGTTTTCGGTCAATGCTGTTGACCTGCTGAGAGATGGGGGGTGCAAAGTGTGAAAAAGAGAAACCTAGAGTTTGAAAGAGAAAGCTATAAGTGAAGTACCAGTCAGGACATGCAGAAATAATTTACAGAGTTTGGCACTTTTTTTCTAGAAGTTATTGAGATTTAAAAAAAGAGAGACAAATCTTTAAATTAAGTCATGGAATTTAAATAATATTCAGACAGTCAGAAGCATGTAAACCTCGGTGCTATACAGAGACTATATGCTAGTCTTCTTGCAGGTTTCATCATCTCAGGAGTATAATTTGACCTTTAATTACTCTAACCAAATCTTTTGTTTGCCTGTCTGTGCTTTGAGCCTAAGGCAGAAACTGACGCATGGAGTGGAACTATTAAAGAGTGTGAACCAAAGGGACCTATAACACCAGATAAATGCAAACAAGAGACTTAGTAATGCATTGATGTTTGCCTGCACAAAACAGGCAACCAAACTGCCTCTTCATGCTGGTTAATCCAATAAAAACCATCTGTCTTAAATTCAGTGTGACATAACGGTTTGAGAAATATTAAAGCTCGCCAAAGTCAAACACAGATCAGGCATTAGGTTGCACAAAGAGTGAACACACTGGCAAGCATCCCTTTATCTTTTCTTTTTTTTTTTTTAAATCAAATGAAAATTGCTAATAAATGTAAAATCTGACATGCGTGAAAGGATATTTTATCCAGGCTGATCATTCAATTTGAAATATAATGTTGAAATGAAGAAACATTTACAGCTGCAGGGGAAAGCAGTTCTTGGAACATGTGGAGTGAAACAGAGTCCAGTTTGTCACAGAGTTAGCACCTCTCGGTCCCCAGGGGAGACATCGTTCTCTGACTAAATGTTTAAAAGAGGCCAGGTCTGGAACTCAGTGGGTCAATTATGGTCACTGTTACAGCAATAACTCAACAGCAGCACACTAAACACCGTGGACACGCACACACGGTCACACACAAACAAGCAAGTTAGTGAGTCTCATTTGGACTTAATTAAATGCATTTACATGCATCTGTTTATGTATGAATTGATCTGATTAGTTTCATATGCACATAGTAAAGTAAAATTTTATTTGCATAGAACCTTTCAAGATAAAAATCACAAAGTGCTCCACAACAAAAATTCTGGAACATAAAAACAAAAAAGTTCCCCCAAAAGCAAGTTTAAAAAGATGACGCTGCTTTTTAAAAGAGACCATAGAGTCCACAGATCTCAGGCTCAGAGTTCCAGAGTCTTGGGACCACTTTTGCAAAAGCTCCGTTTCCTTTAGCTCTCAGCCTTTTATGATGCACAGCCAGCTGGTCCTGATGACATGACCTCGGGGACCTGCTGGGATTATTTGGATGTAAAAGGTCATTGATGTATGCCGGTCCTTGTCTACGCAGAGCTCTAAAAGTCAAAACCAGAATCTTAAACTGGACTCTGAAATTAATGGGGAATCAGTGCAACTGAATTAGCAACAGTGTGACATGTGAGTACTTAGAAGACTCCTCGCAGCCGTGATCTGAACAACCTGCAGATGTTCTGAGGAGGCTTTGTTAAAAACAAGTGAACAATGAATTACAGTAATCCACATGTGATGAAATACAGACATGGATAACAGTTGCCAAATCAGAGCATGACACAATAGAACTCAAGCTGGCAATATTTAGCAATATTTCTAAAGTGACAGTCATATAAGCACAGAGACACTCCTAACCCCAGTAAAATCCATCTTTACCAGAGGCATTAAACAGATGGGACATTCAAATGCCCTGAAATGAGGGAACAGCAAAGACGGTGGTCAAAGTATAACTTTCAGACATGCAGTTTTCATGTCCCACTAACCGCTGAAATTTCAGCTCATTTAGATAACGACTTCAAAATAACTGCCCAAATATGTGTCTGGACGCTTTAACAAGATGACTTCCCAGTGGAGAGACTTTCTTCTAGAAGCACTTCTGTCTTTACTTACTGGTATCAATCATTCTGCTGCCATGACAACAGGAGACAGCCTGTTGGCTCAAAGTTTGACGTTCCAGGCTGAAGAATGATGATGTTTCCCTGGTGACCACTGTGTGATTGACAATTTAATTTACTTTAGAGACACTGATAGAAGCAGAAGATGGAGTAGATGGCACACTCAATCCTGGTGGTGTGTTGTTTTTTTAATAAGCAAAATCACTGACACATCAGTGAACCGCAGTGCTGGACCGTCCTGCTGTTGTAAATAGACCGGAGACGAGGAAAAAGGTGCTGGTTATGGTTTTTTCCCCTCATTCTTTCTGCCATAAAGTTCTTTTTAAACGTTGTCCTCTGTGCTAATTTACGCAGAAATATGTTTAAACAACCCTACATAACATAGCAGCTTTAATTATTTAATTATTTTTGGCAAGACTTTGTTTTTTTAGCCTCAGCCATCCTTACAGCAGAGCCGAAGCAGAAATGAGTGTGGAACTAAAGTCACGCAATTTCTTAAAGCTAAGCCGGAATCTAAAGGATCATTTTTAAACCCGCAAGTTGTATTGTCAGTATAACTTAACTGCACTTTTACTTCTGAAAACAAGAACGCCGGTGAAACCTCCTCCCGCTCTTCACTCGCAAGAGCACCAAATAAAATGTGTGTCTTCTGGCCACAGCAGCTGCACCGTTTACTCTGATTGTTTGATAAAGGTTATGATGTCACACAGTCGCAGGAGATTATGCAGAAAACAAAATACTGATTTCTTTTATGGTTTACGGTGATCACTGGGAAACTATTGGCCAGGAGCGGCTGTCACATGTAAGGAAGGGAAGTCAAAAACTGATGAAAAGTGATCGCTAAAGAATTTTTGGTGAGGGTTTTTTTTGTTTGTTTTTATTGGATTTGTTGACGATAACAAATGATAACCATGGAAAAATGTGATCATATTGCTGCTCCCCCCTTTAAATCTGTATTATATATTAATAGTTGGGATTCTATTCACAGGATTTTCACAAATAATAATAGTACTAATAATAATGAATCCAAATTAGAGCAGACCAAGGGCTTTCTTTGTGTATTTAGATTTGTCGACATAATTTGTTGCACATCCATCACCTCAAGTCTCTGACCTCACTTTGCAGCTTTTCTTTATCTGGTGTCAAAGGTCAACAGTCAGCAGTCAAGTGCTGTCCATCAGAGGCCAAACAGAAGTCGCACAGAGTCACTGCGTCCAGACGTCGAGCTAAAGCAAACGTCTCATTGCCGGCCTCTGCACAACTTTTGTGTGCTGCGCGCAAAAGGTCGTTAATTAAAAACAACCCAACACAGCCTTGAGCCCGAGGGAAACTCCTAAAGTTTTCTCACATTTAAATGTTTGGCATACAGTGCATAAAGAAAGAGTCCCAGAAGCATTAAGCTCTCCTAGACACTGAGTAAGAACGCATTCATCATGCCACGATGCCAGGTCCCAGGCTGCTGCTGCTGTGTTTACTCACATTATGATAAGTTTCCTTTTAGCCTGGCTGAGAAACACGCTTTCCCACACTCGTGAAGGGCATAAGGGCACTTTCTTTCTTTCTTTTTAACCTGCTTCTAATTAGCGTCTGTGAGTCATCCGAGAGGAGGGGACCATGACAATGCTACTCATATGCAGGCATGCACTTGAACTGAAATATGCAAACACACGCTGGTTTAAGATCAAGATAAGATTAAATGCAACTCAACAACATCAGACAGACAGCAGCTCAGATGTTTTCTGTTGTCAATATGTTTCCTTTGAAGTCATGTTTAGCGGTGACGATGAAACTGAACTCAACATTTTAACATTAAGGTCTCATTTAGCAAGGCACTAAAAGTTGAAGGAAATAAGCGCATTCTTTGGCTGCATCACTCAAAGCTGCTTTCAAAAGCAGTGCTGTTCCATAAAACATCAAATCTGTTCACTTCCTTAAATCGCACATCTGACATCCATCTAACTCTGAGCAGATTGGTCCCAAAGGAGGGCAGTAAAACATCTGAAATCAAACAAAAGTGCTGCTGTCGTTCAACTCAGTGGCCCAATAAACATCCCCACAACTGATGATACTGACAATAAAGCCCGAAACAACATTAAATGCAGGAAATAAAATGTGAACAGAATGCAGAGGATTTCAAGCAAAATGCACACATTCAAGAACTGAAAGAAGTTTATTTTATTCATGATGGAATGAAACAATCAGACTCTTGTTTTTCTATGATTTTCTTACCGTCAGTGATCTCAGTTCTTTCTGATTTACCCGGCTGCTGGCGCTCATTCCCAGCCCTCTTTATTACTACGTTCATAACAACCCGGAATTTTGGGAGATTATTGTCCACTGTGGATTAATACTCATTATATAAGTGTATTGAATTACATCTAATTTACCCATGTTCCTTTTAAAAAGAAAAAAAAGGAACATATCATCCTGCTCTTTGGCTCCTATTGATGAGTTTAGAATAGCTTGACGATCAATGAAGAGCAAGATATATGGATTTGTCTACACAGTAAATTCTTGTGTGAAGGAGGAATGTTTTTGGTATTTTCCTGAGATTGGCTGACTAAACATGCACTCACTTTATTAGGTACACTTTGGTAATGCTGGGTTGGACCACCTTTTGCCTTAAGAACTGCTTGAATTCAGCTTGACCTATCAGACCAGGCAATGTTTTTCCAATCTTCTGCTGTCCAATTTTGGTGACCCCCTGTGATCTTCTGCTGCTTTAATCCACCAGCTTCAAGGTTTGACTTGTTGTGCATTCAGAGATGCTCTTCTGCAAACCTTGTAACAAGTGGTTATTTCAGTTACTGTTGCCTTCCTGTCAGCTCGAAACAGTGCAGCCATTCTCCTCTGACCTCTGGCATCAGCAAGGCATTTCCAGAGAACTGCTGCTCACTGGATATTTTCTCTTTTTTGGACCATTCCCTGGAAAACCCTAGAGACGGTTATGTGGGAATTCCCAGCTGACCAGCAGTTTCTGAAACACTCAAACCAGCCCGTTTGGCCCCCAAACCATGCCACGTTCAAAGTCACCTCACTGATGCTCAGTTTGAACTTCAGTGGGTTGTTTAGGCATGTAGGCTTCATCATGTCTAATAAAGTGTCCGGTGAGTGTATGCTATATAACAGGAGTTGAAAAAGACTTTTTTTTTATTATTAAAACTTGGGGACAAAAATTAAGGAAAAACAGCAGTGGGAGTACTGATAGGAGTAACTGAAAGCACCCAAAGGACTGCTGGGAAATATTGTGTTTTTCCATACTATATCTGTCCCTGGAAACAGAAGCAATAGACATAAATTCATACTGTGGTCCCCTGGAGACTTATCAGGTCACTGTATACCTGCAAAATGTCTATGCACTATGCAGACTGTCGCTGCAGATCTCTGGTTAACACCTTTTTTTTTTTTAAAAAGACGCGTGAGTGTGGGGGTGGTTGAGTTTTTGCTCTGCACAGTCATCAGCAAGAAAAAAAGTGCAATCTTAAGCAACAGCTACAGGCCACTTTCTTACAAGTCAAGCATGTAAGAAACTCCACCCAATACATGCCTACACACACACACACACACACATACTGTACACAGGCCCTGCAGGACTTGAGGACAAAAGATATATATAGTAGGTGCTCTAAATTCACTGACTTCACAGACACACAGGTAAACTGTCCCTGGACAACAGCCCTGTGCAGGTGTGCGCGTGTAAAAGAGAGAGAGTACACACATGAAAGTGTAACAGTGTTTCATTATGTGGATTTAGAGTACATAAAAAGTAATAATCTATATGCCAGCAAGCCGAGTCCAAGGACTTGCTATAAAATAAAGGAAAAAAAGCAGACAGAGGTCCCCATTTACGTTTTTATAGCCATCCACATGGGAGGAACCTCCACGGCCAGAACCAGATGGGGGGTTTAGTGTACATCTTAAACCTACTTTAAGTGTCTGGTTTTCCCCAAAGCACAGTTCATTATGACATACTGAAGGAAAGATAAGTGTAACAAGAATTATAGTGATATCACGCAGAATGAGCTCATCTGTTTTTTTTTTTAATAGGGTCTCTGAAGCCAATAAATCACACCTCAAGTATCAACACAAAGCTTCTCTCTATAAGAGGGTTACATGTTTAATGGAAGCTGAGGTTTTGCTCAAGTGGAAGTTAAGAACAGGAGACGTAGCAAAAGAGAAAGAGCGTCCAAGCCCTCAACCTGCCTCCAGTCATAACATCACATCTTTGTCTTCACACACAGTGGTCTCAGTCACACTGGGTCCTGCTGCCAGCCTGCATCAGATTTCTTATCTAAGATTATCTACAGCACATACAGAACAGGGCAAAACATGAATTTACTGTACTGTTGTAAACTGCGGGGCGTTCATTGAGTGAGACAATGAAGGAATATTGTCAAATAATTCTTCTGAAATATAGCCTGCTTCCTTAACCAGAGGCATATCATTTTAACAGGCTTAGACTAGTCAAAGCTGCAGCTGTGTTATACAAAACAACTTCTTTTAAACAGCTTGAAATGTACTGCCATACTTTCTTTTACATTATTACATTATTTATATTATGGCATTGATGCACGTAAGCAGCGTTTTGAACTTTTATGTGGGTATAGTACCTCAGCGCAAAGTAAGTGTATTTCTACCAGACATTTCGTTTAAAAAGGAGGTGAAATCAAATAACTGTATAGTCTATAATAACTTACATGTGCCACAGCCCAATGGAAGCAAACTAATCTTGCTGCTTGAACTATGAGTTCATTATATATATAGCTCTAGTTGAACTATGCTTTAATTCTGTATTCTGAGGTATTGATACCTCAATATTTGAATGACTGATAATGTGCCATTGTGTGTTTTTCTAGCCAGGTATACTTTTCCTGCGTTGGCAGTGTGTTTGGGATCATTGTCGTGCTGAATAAATGAAGCTGTTGCCAGTCAGATGCTTTCCAGATGGCATTGCATGGAAGATCAAAATCTGACTGGCCTTTTCTGCAATCATAATTCCATCAATTTTGACAAGCTCTCCAACACCACTGGCTGAAATACAGCCCCAAACTATGACAGAGCCTCCACCATGTTTTACAGATGGTTGTAGACACCATTGTACCGCTTGCCTGACCTCCTCTGTACATACCGATGATGATTTGAAGCCAAAACCTCAAATGTGGATTCATCCACCTCATCCTTCTCTCTCTGGTTGCCTTTCCTGACAATGGCTTCTTTACAGCAACCCCTCCATTGAGACCATTTCTGTTGCGGCTGTGGTAAACAATAAATAGTTCAAGTGAGGCGCAAGATCCATCTCTCATGCCATATGTCAGGTCTTTGCTTATTTTTTTTACTCTTTCTTAAGAGCAGGACTTTCTGTTCATCTGTGGAAGATCGTTTTTTCAGACCTGTCACTTCTTCTTTTGTCCTCCACTTGTGCACTGTCCTCAGATTTTTTAAGGACACTCGGCACCCCATTCCAAAAGAAAAAAAAATTGAAAGCAAAACATAAAGAAATGAGGGATGGCTCAAAACTTTTTCACAGTGCTGTAATTCAAACAGACTGTCAGGAAGAATGATGATACTTTTGCCTTCTATATCTACTGTGTGCCAGGCGTTGTGTGCTGACTTTATACTAAGCTGCTACATAAAATTCTGTGCATCCTGTCAAACATAGGAAACAGTTCAAATGAACTCATAGCAGCAAAATTTACTGAAAGTGTTAAAAGTGGCAGTACTCACTATGTTGCATGAAGCCTGTCAGAGTTACTGTCCAGGACTGTCAGTAGTATTGTTGTATTAATATGTAAGTGCTGAGTTAATTTCACTTCGGTCAATGTAAACGTGTATAGCAGAGACATGACCGCGTTCCGGTCCCTTTCTTTCCTGTGCACCCGGTGACGCAGGAGCGCCCTCTGCTATCAGAGCAGCAGAATCGTCACCTCTCCGTCACTCGTTTCCCATTGGCTGCGTCCGGTCATGTGACGAAAACAGAGTCATGGCGGCGTCTGCTGCTGTCCGATCGAGCATGGGACTAATTTTGAGACATTCTCGAGTTATTCCGGACTGTCGCACGTGTCCTCTGTTCAGGTTAAAGTGCAGTGTGAAAAATATGGCTAATTTACAAAGGAAGGGTTCCTTTGATAGTCTCCAGACGATCAACCGACACTTACAGACGAGTATAGGTGAGTGGTGCAGCCCGCTAACACTTGGCCTATAGCCGGTTTTCCTATCGGGACTGTTTATTTAAGATAAGTCTGAATAAGTGGTCATGAACTCCAGTAAGAAAAAAACACAAGTTATTGGTGATGTCAACCAAGTTTGGCTAGCAGGAGGTCAATGAAGTTAGCAATAATCTGACTGGAAAGGCGGCTCAAAAACACTTGTGTAACTTCACTTCAGCGTTCCCAGTTAGGGATGCGAAACTTATGCAACTCGGTGCAACAAGTAAATCATGAGGAGCTGATATTACCTCTAAATATTCTCATGCTAATGATGTCTTTTTTGCTTTTTCAGCAGGTCTTAACCAGAGTGAAGAGGGGAGCTCCAATGCAGAGGACCCAGAGGATGTGTAAGTTAGCTGAGGCTTTTATTGTGAAATAACGGTGCTGTCAAATGGATGCGCACGGGATACTTTTATTAAGAGTTACTATCACACCTGCTACTGTCAAAACCTGAAGCCGAAGTTACCTGTAAGCATAAATGAAAAATTAAAATGGCTTTTTCACAGTGGCTTCATCCTGAACTGAAGCAGCGGCTGAATTTCAGTTTAAAAGCACCCTAAACCACTACAGAGTGCTTATGGCAATGCTTCGTTTCAGAGCTCATACTTTAAAATTAGCATGCCTCTTGTTGCATTTAAAGTGCTTCTTTATTCTTCTTTTTAAGCATAAAATGCAAGAAAGTGTAGTTCAACTTTTACCAAATACTGATAATTAATGATTACTATGAGTATCAGATTTTTAAAATAATCTACCTCCGATACCTACTAGATAAGAACAGTTATGGACAGAGAATTTTGGAAGCATTGCCATTCATTTCAACTTTTACCACCTTTCAGACTCATTAGGCCACAACTGCTGCAGACTTTACCTTTACTTACAGTGTGTTTCAACTAAAAACCATCTTGTTTAGCCTCATTCAGTAAATACCCAGTGTGCCTACACTAATTAGTAAGCTGTATTATAAAGTAGCAGTGAAAGTATCAAAAGTAATTTCTTAGTTATTGACATAACTACTTTTAGCTGCTCTCTTATTCACAACATGTAGCTCCACAGGTTTGATTTGGCAGTTTGACACCAGGTGCCCCTCCTGACGCGAGCCCTAAAAGGATTTGTGTCTCCGGCTGGAACTGAAGCAGCCACCTTTGACTGAAATGACTGGCATATATTTTGTACATTATAAGTTGAGAATGGAGCATTACTTAGTTAATCCAAGCATTTTTTCTTAAAAAAACACCAACAACCTTAAAACCTGATCTAATTTTGAACGGGATCATGTGTTACAGACGTGAGATGTTGTATAACCTGTTTCAGTTTATTGTTTTTAATACTTTGATGTCTTCTGTTCAGTGTCAACGTGGTGTATATAGATCGGTCTGGCCAGAGGATCCCTGTTAAAGCCAAAGTGGGAGATAATGTCCTGTATCTGGCTCATAAGCATGGAATTGACCTGGAAGGTGAGGATTGATTCAGATGAAATGCAGCATGCAGGTGAATAAATTATTCAGCTACATTATCTGTGACATTTGTGTTTTTGTAACATTTAGGAGCCTGTGAGGCATCTCTGGCGTGCTCAACATGTCATGTCTATGTGAGTGCTGCCCATTTTGACAAACTGCCAGAACCTGAAGAGAGGTGGGTCTGCTACCGGTGCTATCTTCTTTAATCATAACATATTAATGTTAACAAAAGCATGTGAATGTGTGCAGGTCAAAAGAAAATCATGCTATTGATACATATATCCATTTTTAGGGAGGATGACATGCTTGACATGGCGCCGATGCTCCAGGAGAACTCCAGGTTGGGATGTCAGATCATTCTCACTCCGGAGCTTGATGGAATTGAACTCACTTTGCCCAAAGTCACCAGGAACTTCTACGTAGACGGCCATGTTCCCAAACCTCATTGATAAGTGAAGCAGATGGTGAAGATGGGGACTGGAGAAAACTTGAAGGGCGTCGCTTTGGGCTAGGCACCATGTGTGCTGGGTGAGTTAGGGGTGCGACCATGAAGAAGGAGATGCACAGCTAGGATAGTAAAGTCCATAGCAACTCTCAAGATGTCTTACCAGCTGACAAATTCTACAGTTAACCACTGACAGGACAGGCCCTGCAGATGAGATCAGGCAGACACTACACGAGTCTCACTGAAGGTGATGTTAATGGTTACTCTCAAAAAGAAAAATTGTGACGTTTATTTTTATTTATTTTTTTTTTTTTGGTGTTCTCAGGCCAGTCAAAGACAATTCAATCACACAGCTGCAGAGGAGATTTTATTTAACAAAGTTAATCTTTGTACTGATTGATGGAACATTCCTGGTTACAGCTCATATACGCACAAGTATCACAAGATGGTGTTTATCATTTTTGTCTAGTCCATTATTATCACACGTGCTCGTCAGGTATTATATACAAAGCATTTACATTTGTATGAACCATGCTTATTTGTAGATTTGTGTCTTTGGTGTAGAAGTACTCACTATAGGTAGCTGTCATGAACATTAAATCCTCGTATTCTGCAAGGCAGAAAAGAGCCATATACCACAAACAATTGTATTTGCCCGATTCTTAAACACGGGTCCTAAGAAATCAATGCAGAATTTAGACAGTTGAAAGTTGATTTGCATTTGCCCGATTCTTAAACAAGCATTTGTTCCAAACATTTCATGAAAAAGCATTTTAATGCACTTCCTCTCAAGTGTCAGTAATTATGGCTTGATTTGGAGGATCTGGCCCACCTGGTTCCACAGCAGGATGGAAGTGGAGGGAGGTCTGCTTGGACACCGGTGGGCTTCACGTTACCATAGTAAGAGTTTACCACGTCTACCGTTTACTCAAGTCTACTGTACCTTTCCAACTTACGCACAAATGAATTGTGTATTTTATGTCTGATGAAATAAAAATATTTAAAGTTGTGCAATAAAATCTGTTTAAAAAGCTATTTTGAATGGCGTACTCATTACAGTGACCTGGGGGTCCAGGCCTATCTAGAAAGGTCACTGTGCCCCCTCAGCTGAATTCTGATAATCAGTTCTAAACATGTCACCCAGAAGTTTTTGCAGCCCCAGCCCAAGTTCCTGCAGCAGCAATTGCTGATAATGACATGAGTTTGGAGTGCATGTGCAAATTAGACTTTCATTTCTCTTTAAAAATAATAAAAAAGCAAATTAATACATTACAAAACAAATGGGGAGCACATCTGTCCACTGAGTGGTGAATCCTGCTCTCTAAAATGAATAATAAATGAATAAATAGCGGCCTAAACCAGACAACCCCAGTCAAAGTTGGTTGCCTTGTTTCGTTAGCCAGCAACGTTACAGTACGAGTTCAAAGGAAAGGCCACGAGATTGACCTCATCACTGATTCACCAACAGTTAAATACCTATTACGGCTGCATGAGCAACAAGCATTCATTGCTGTTTAAAAGAAAGCGTTTTGTCCATTCGCATATCCAAACATTCAGCTACAAAGTGAATCGGTGTTAGGAGTGGCCAACGCTTTTATACCCAGACAGCTGTAATCTAGCAAACCCAAAACACCCGCGTAGCTTCTTGTGGCCCCAAAATCTGATCCAGTCATACTGTAGCAGCCAGCTCCACTGGTTTGAGTTCCCTGGTTAATCGACACGATTAATATTTTATTTGACGACGGATCGAAGATCACAGGTGAGCATCGGGAGTGGTGGTGCAGGTAGAGTGAGCTGAACACTTGTAAGTAGAATATGACCACGAGTTTTAAAACTTGTTCCTTTTAGGTCTGCGTGATAAAGACGTGGTTAGCTAGAGGCCATTACGGCTCCAAAACACAAAAGGCGAAGATCGGTTATGAAAATCACTTGAGTAAATGATGCTCGGTTACAGATAATGGATCAGAATATGCATATAATTTAACTTGACGGGTTCATACTGAGATCTGATACTCGTAAGTTTACATGGAGCGATTCAGACTGCTTGGAGAGTTTGTGTTTAAATATAATAAAACGCTAAAAAGTAGATCTGGTTGCTATAAATTGCATTTTGTATATGACACATTTAGGCCTTGGCTAATTCATGACCTTCATGAGAAAACAAAGGTGGAGTTCAAAGGCTTTCAGGTTAATACATTAATGTAATATTGGATATTTCCTGCTGCGCATGCGACAGCTTGACAACCGCGAAGATATTCGACGTTCAAGAACGCAAACACGGCAACATTTGACGTTCCAGAACTCATTCAAATTGCACAGAGCGTTCCAAGCTTCGTTACATTCCTTCCGGTGAGGTGAACTAGTTACACTTAAACGAAGAAGGGGGGGGGGGGGTAT
>JAVDPK010002586.1:14474-32046 GCA_034780415.1 Cichlasoma orientale
CAAGAACTTTATTTTCATTTTCACTTCCCACTGAAAACGGCAGGCTACTAAATAATTACACGTCCTATTTCACAACACAGCATTAGCTTATCTGCTATCACTGCTGTATTTGCATTAATTTACGAGGCCGCATTAGCTCAGTTTTAGGAGAGCCATTACATACCGGCCGTTCTACTATTGCAGGACATTTTCTGTCCCACTCATGATTTAAATAATATTCTATGCACAAAATACTAAAACATACGTTTGTTGTGTAAATCACACCTGCCCTGAGATAAAATGTAAACCTAGTTAATAAAAAAGTGCTTCCAAAATTTTGGTTAAAGTACAAAATGGCTCCTGAGAACCCCAAAATAGCCCCCCCCCCCCTCTCTTGCCCCAGCTTCTTGACAACCAAATTGCTAGACAAATATAACTATGAGCAGTCTTTTTGATTTTTGATTTTGGTTGATATGTCTATGTCTCTTATAACTATTAAACCAGTTTATTTAACATCAACATATTTTGAAGAACAGTAATTATACAGGGCTAGTTGTGTCCCACCACATTTGTGCAGCCCTGTTACCGAAACCTATTTTGCTTGGAAAAGGAAGAGACAGCACATTGAGATGACACCACAAAGCTGAAGTGACATGATCATGTCACTTTGACATATTTTGTATTTTTCCAGTCTTTTTCTGACTAAATTGAGTGTGTCACTCTAGCTAGTGCAACCCTGTTACCCATATTACCAAAAGATCAATTAATCAAAGTTTCCTTCCTTTATTTATATAACTACACTTATCCCTGACTGTCACTGTTCATTACATTCCACTGCTAGTATCTGTTTCTGAAAAAACAATAATACTAGTACTGATTTGCAACCCTGTTACTGTGCATATAAAACCAACATTACAAACGTCTGTTAAAAACATATGAATATTATTAAACAGCATTTCTGTGATTGTATTTATTTTTCACATGTATGCCATAATCTACAATAATAGATCCATTATCTTGTGCAACCCTGTTACTCTAATTTGAACCCTGTTACTATATCATTTTTAATAACATAATCATAAATGGTTTTCTCAGTTCACAATGGCTTAATCTGTTGCCTTTTTTAATAGTTTGAATTATTATATGACTAGTGTATTTGAGCAAAGATTTGAAAATAAATACCGAAATTACTAAAAAAAAGGAAAAAATGTGACTATTGAAAAGCTGGGCAAGGTAGAATTGCTTAAATTAAGATGTTAAGTCTTATCTGAAATTAAATGAATATTCAGTATGCGGGTGACTGTGTTTAACTTAATGATCAGGTCTTTATTAGACAATATTTTTAGGTTTTGGAGTATTTGTAACAAGGTTCCACCAAGCATTATTCAATTCAATTCTGATTTATTTTATTTATTATATATTGCCAAATCACAATGGCAGTTGCTTCAAGGTGCTTTATAAGCTAAAGACCATACAGTAATAGAGAGAAAACCCCAACAATCAGCCAACAACCCATGAGCAACCAATTGATGACAATGGGAAGGAAAAAATCCCTTTTAACATGAAGAAACCTCTGGCAGAACCAGGCTCAGGTAGGGGCAGCCATCTGTTGCAACTGGTTGGTGATGAGGGGAGAGAGACAGGACAAAAGACACACTGTGGAAGGGAGCCAGAGATTAATAAAACCAATGCTGAGTGCATCATGGGAAGCCCCCAGCAGCCTAGGCCTCTCTATTATTGTAGCATAATAAGAGAGGGTTCAGAATCACCTGATCCACCGCTAACTATAAGCTTGATCAAAAAGGAAAGTTTTAAACATAATCTTAAAAGTAGAGAGGGTGTCTCCTGAATCCAGAGTAGGAGCTGATTACACTGAAGAGGGACCTGAAAGCTGAAGGTTCTGCCTCCCATTCTACTTTAAATACCCTAGAAACCACAAGTGAGCATGCAGACTGAGAGCAAAGTGCTGTATTGGGATGATATGGCACTATGGGGTCTTTAAGAAAAGATGGGGCCTGATTTTTTTCAAGGCCTTGCACGTGAGGAGAAAGATTTGAAATTCCATTCTGGATTTAACGGGGAGGCAATGAAGAGAAGCCAATAGGGTCAAGTACAATAATCTCAGTTTTATCTGAATTTAGAAACAGAAAATTAGAGGTCAAGCAGGTCTTTATATTGATATTAAGACATTCCTGCAGTTTAACTAATGGATGTGTGCCATCTGGCTTCATGGATAGATAAAGCTGGGTATCATCTGCTTTACTTTCTAATAATACTGCGTAAGCCAAGCAGGTAAAGTGTAAATAGAACTGATCCCAGCGCAGAAATCCTGTGGAACTCCATAATTAACCATTTACATGAACAAATTGGAGTCTATTAGATATCATTCAAACCACTTCAAGGCCTGTGGTATGTTGACCATTAACAGAGATAGATTGATCATATTTAAGCATAAATTAATGGTAGGACTTCTTTGAGCAGTCTTGTAGAAATGGGGTCTATTATGTTCCATTGCATAAAATATTCATCCTCTGGCAACATGACATCACCTTTTTGCTTGTGGACTCTTGATATAAAACAGTATCTTTTTATGCCTTGTGGTGGGAAGCATATTTATTATGTCATTAATATTCAGAGGTGGAAAGAGTTGAATGTACAATATTTTGTGAGAGAAAAGGCAAAGACTAGAGGAAAGTATGGGGAAAGATAAGAAGTTTTACCTCTACTAATCCTGAAGTTGTTGTTTTATGTTCATGTTGCAGACACTGTCTCAGTATGAGCACAGGACCAAGGGCGCAAACTGACATTAAACAAGGAAACCAGAGCAAAGTGGAACAAAATTCCCCCCAGTGTGCACTCTTCTATCTTTTTCAAGAAGTTTCCAAGCTAGCATCCCCCGTCCACAGCAGCTTCCCGGATTCAAATCTACCCACCGAATGGCCCAATGCGACATTTAGCAAGGATTCTTTAGTAATCAAAAAAGAAGAGGATCTGCATTTATTTGAAACCTCTATTAGTTCTACACAGGACACTTTAGAACTTAAAAAGGAAGAAGATTCACACTCATTTCATGCCTGTAATCATTCCTGCCACGACAGTTTGTCTCAATTGTTGCCGTGTGATGAGCTGAAAAAAGTAAGCGAGGAGTGTCAAAGCAGCAAGGTCGCAGCTACACTTGAGCCACAGTCTGAACGCAACAGTCCCTGGAAAGTGCTGAGCCTGATCAATTTGCAATGTGAAAAGCTACTTCATCAGGAAAATCCTGAGGAGTTAGACCCAAGTTCAGCCTCATCTGCCATAAAACTGGGCTATTCAATAGCCAAATCATCCAGTGCAGCCCCACATGTTATAGAAACTGGAGTTAGAAGTGGTGAATGCATGTTAGGCCCATCTTCTCTTCCTTTTGAGAGACAAGAAATCACACCCTCTGTCAGTGTGACGGGAAATCCCACAGGAGATCGTTTTAAACTGCAGTGCTGTGTGAAAGACTCTAAGATGGGTGTTCAGCTGCAGACTGCCGAGGAAACAGACACTGTCAGAGCAGAGTCGCTGAAAGACAGTACAACAGCATCTTTGCATCTTCAACACAGGAGCAAAATCGATGTTAGCTTCAGTGTCAGCAAGCAAACTGAGTGTAGCCAGGAGTGTAAGAAGGATTGTTCCTCTAGCAAGCAGGATATTTTGGATGTGCCCTTATCAGAAGCAGACAATGCATGTCTTAATGCTAAGCTAACTTATGATTCAAATGAGACTTGTGCTCCTTTGTCAAAACCAATGCTAACACTGGACCATAATGCAAACCTTACTTTATCTGTGGAGTCCCAATGTGACAACCAGTTGCCTCCTCTGAGCCCCATCCAGCCTTCTTCACAATCACGATCACCATCACTTACATTCAGCACTGCAGAGAGTTCTCTCTCAGTCTCAAACCAAGATGAATGTACAGATGCCCCCTTAGAAGAAGAAGCCCCCCCAGCTGCCCCGATAAGATCTTGTGCGTCAAAAGCAGAACTTTGGACAGTGCAGAACGAGGAAATTGGTCCGTCCTCTTCCCACCAGTGGAGAACTCCTAGAAAGAAGACTCCTAGAAAACAGCCTCATCCCAGTCGTAGCGCTGATATCCAAGACCCAGACTTCCAGGGAGTGACATTCAGGATGGACACAGAGCTGGACGAAAGCAGAGAAGACTTTCGGCTCCTCATAACTTCAAAGTACAGGTAGAAAAAGACATTTTCATTACACATTATGGATTACAAAATCTTGATATGAATCTAAGTTAAATCCTCACACATTGTTGGTGTTTTCTGCATGTTTACCCACAATAGCAAGGAACTCTGCAGGAGCGTGAGAAAACCCAGACTGAGGACACGGTCATCACTCAAAGCTAGCAGCTCAGATGAGGAGAACGGCCTCACAAATAATGTTTTAAGTGAGTTATGCCTATTTTAACATAGTGTTAGTTTTTCATTTCAGTGTTAGTTTTTTTAATTATTATAATACACGTGGTGTTTGTACGTGGCAACATTTAAGAAATTCTGAGTGTGTTAGCGTGTTAGAGGCCATGTAGATATCCCAGTCTCAACACACAGTTTGAGATTGGGACTTTTTTTCTATTAAGTTAACTATAATAAACATAATGCAGAGCGACTGCAACTAAATTAATACACAGTCAAATCTTTTTTTTTTTTTAAGTATCTGCAACCTTACAATATTATGTTAGTGCATTTGTGTGTGATGCCTGTTGTCTCCACTAGAGGACACCACCACATTAAAAATATGTAACCCAACAGGGTCACACAGATGTGAATGTTTCATACAAGTGTTTATAAAAATTACTGTTTAAATATCCTAATACCACAATGCGAATGTCAGCTAAGACAATAGGAATATAAACTGAACGTAAATAAATGCACTTGGATATCAACAGCCAAAGCTTTGAGCGGCAGCACTATCATGATATATGAATATCATTTTGGATTCCGTGCAGTCCTCGTTATTTCTTCTCCTTTACACATTTTAAATAACAAATCTGTCACTATTTGATGTTTGCATATGTTTCATTTTTAGTAAAATGTGAACGTGTTGCATTTCCAGCATTCAAGGCTCTCGACAGATACACAGCTTTGTTCTCAACTGGAAAACGCAGCGTAAATGTTACAGTGAAGTTGTAGATTGTTGTATATGTTTTGAAAATGAAAATATCCTTACTTTCACCCAGTTGATGTTATTGTTTAAAAATATTTTTGGGGGCATAAAATTTTAAAAATGAATCATTAATTATTGCAAATGTAGATTTGGATGTATTAAAACACTTCCTTTATTCATATAGAAACTGGAGCCTGCTTAAAGTTATTTAAGCGCACACTGTTCATTTTTACTGTTGCTCACCTAATCTTTGATTTCTGTTTCACAAGAGGGTAAAGTTTGTGCATCATGCTGCACCAGGAAGACCCCTATGTGGAGGGATGCAGAGGACGGGACTCCACTGTGTAATGCTTGTGGGATAAGGTAGCTTGATACTCGATATTCAGCGTCTTACACACTCATGTGAAGCTGTGTGTTAGGGCTGCTCAGCTGGCTCACTGTGGGTTATAAAAGAGTCTGAAATTCAGTTTGAGTCCTCATTAATACTGGGATTAGTGGGGATTCATTTATAGAAAATATTAATTATTTTAAGGACATTTGTATTTTACTTCATGCATGACATTTTGGATCATTAATCTCATAATTATATGAAGCACTGTGTAAACGCTCACTGACTCATAAGTTTGCTTTTGCTGTTTCATGTTTCACAAGTCTTGCTATTAGACGGCAGAAATAAACACGTTAGCTTTTCAAATAAGGAACAATGCTGGGCTCACTAGATATTGTAGATAATTTTTGGAAATGTATAAAATTTTACTGCTTGTAAAATGGCTTGTAATACTATAAATCAATACCATCTACCAACAGCATTCATGCACCTGAGCATTAAAGGGGAAATAATTTAACCACCACTGCACTTTTTCTCTGACTTTTGAAGGTATAAGAAGTACAGAGTGCGCTGTGTCAACTGCTGGCATATCCCTCGGAAAGAGGGCAACTCCAACTCGTGCTGCCTCAAGTGTGGAAACTTTGTGAGGCTGACCTCAGCTCAGCGGAAAGACACCACCTAGGGAACTTGCACAGAGCACAGGTTTTTATGCCCACATGTGCACACAACAGTTTAAAACAATACTCGCTGCTCCTGTAGTTCTTCACAGTTCACTACAGATATGACTTCCTTTAACTTGACTCACAGTATTTAAATTAGTTTCACTGCTATAGGATTGTACCTCAGACGGCAGCACACATTTAACTCATGACTCTGTGTGTATCAGGGGGGAAAAAAATGGAAAACGAGTGAAACCTTAAAATTTGTATGCTCAAAGCTTAAAAAGAGGGAAAATAGCTGAAGATAATCTGTACCAAAGTCTTTTCTGGACTGACCTTGTTTCTGCTCCCTAATTTGTATGTGGCATGTTTGACAGAGCTTTTAGGGTCTGTTTTTTTCACCAAGAGTGATATACTGGTGAAGCACAGGCAGACTTTGTAGCAGAGCTGAGAATCCTTTGCTACAAATAAATGGAACACTGAAGGGCTACTGTCAGGAGAAGACACGTTCAGTGGAAAGTTTAGTTGTGACATTTTTCATCTAAATAGTTCCAGTGTTGCTTGTGTTTAATGGTCAGCAGTACCCCACAGCTGTAATAGAAAGTTATTTCTGTACAGGCTGTGAGCTCAGTTATTAACTATATAAAACACTCTTACTGCTCCTGACCCTGACGGCAACAGTGTTTACTAAGTTTCCTGGATATACATTTATTTGAACAAGTTAAATCAAGTTATTTATTTTGTTGTCTTTGTTGTTGTTTCTAATTGTGGTTGTATTAAGTGGTCAATTTTCTTTGATATTTATGTGGATCATTATTTTTGAGCATTCTTCTTAAATTGGTTCATAGATTTCCTCAGTATTGCTGTTTTCTGTGAGAGGGGTAAAAAAAAAAAGGTTTTTGTGTGTGTTTGCATGGGTTTTGGTCTGCATTAAAATCATTAACAAACCTGTGTTTCCCGCTTCTTCATATAAGAATTAATTTTAGTAATGCAGCGATTATAAAATAATAGTTTCAGAGGGGTGCACATATCACATAAAACTGCAGCGAGAGGAGAAGAAATGTTCAGTAATGAGGCTTCCCACAGTTCCTTGAGCCCACCATGCACTGCAGGCCTGCTGGCCAAGTGGGTGGCCTCACATGGATTGAGTGATACAGTGCAGCTATTATTTCAAAATGGATTACGTCTTCTTGAGTTGTCTCTCTCACCATGTGCCAAACCATCCAGCAAAGAGGAATACTGAAGGAAATGAGCGCAATGTAAAGCCAAGAACATAAAAGAGAGCTCAAGCTCAATGAAATTCACATGCCTGCTCATATTTTACGTTAAACGTACTCCAAAACGTCTCACCTGCTGCGGTCATTTAAGCATCAGCTATAATCAATAATGAATGAATGTGCTTCAGCCAAATTTTATGGTACTTGGACTTCATCATTGGTGGCCTATCCAGCTTTATACATCTTATACTCCAGTGCATTTCAAAGATGAGCATCATGCATTTTACTCAGCTACATTTACTTGAGGACCTCTGCAGAGCTTTATTTTGTTTTTTAAATTGTGGAAAACTGTAGGCCCCAAATAAAGCATGTTTAATATATAAATAGAATGCAACATTGATGGGGAGTTGAAGGAAACCAGTAAAGAAATAAATTTGAAAAGAAGGAAGAAAAGAAGGCAGAATTAGTAAAACATGTGCTTAAGATGCTTGAATAAGTTTAATTGTTACAACCACACGCTCGGTATCATCAGTTAATTTCTCTGTTTTAGATTATCTGAACTTTTTCACAGCTTCAGGTCTGTTGATACCTGCAGCTGTTTTGTTTAAATCAGACTGAGGGGGAGGAGGAGGAAGTTTGGAGTGGGAGGCTCAAAAGTCCGGATGCAATCAGATGGGCAAGTTTTTTGTGAATGAAAAGGAACGACGAGGTCGGCCCTTTCTGTCCTAGACAGGCACTGATCTCTCCAGTTGGGGCAGCCGTCCCACTGGACAGTCTGGATCATGACCTTGGACAGCAAACCCATGGATGAGGCGGACACTGAAGTCGAGGGTCGGGCGGACTGCAGAGAAGCTGTGAGGAGTACAGATTTATCCGTGTTCAGGGAGAGTAATGTGGACTTAGAGCGACGGCCTTCATCCTTCACTCCTGACGTGCAGGGAGAGGAAGACTTTGAAGTCCGGCTCCAGGAGGGTCCGGGGAGGAGAACTGCCTCGGTGAAGCCTCCGTATTCTTATATCGCTCTCATCACCATGGCCATCCTCCAGAGTCCCAAAAAGAGGCTCACCCTCAGTGAGATATGTGATTTTATCAGCCAGCGTTTCGTGTATTATCGGGAAAAGTTCCCTTCGTGGCAAAACTCAATCCGTCACAACTTGTCTTTGAATGACTGCTTTGTCAAAATGCCCCGGGAGCCCGGGAATCCAGGCAAGGGGAATTATTGGACTCTGGATCCCATGTCGGCAGATATGTTTGAAAACGGGAGTTTTCTTCGTCGGAGGAAACGCTTTAAGAGGCAAAATTTATATTTGGTACCGCTGAAGGGCTCCAGGGCGCAGGAGCGCAGTCTGATGCCCGTGTTTCCTCTCCTCGGAGCGCGCAGGGTGGTCTCTAGTCTTCAGAGTCCCGATTTGTATCAGGATGTTGGAACTGGTTTAGGGTCCCGGGTTATCCCCAGCATCCCACCTGCAAGCAGCATCATCCCCGCGCTTTCCTCGATCCTCTCCAAGAATTTCCCTTCTTGTCAAAACTTTGAACATTTCGATCCCGGATGCTGCGTTGCTGTCCCGTCTTTGGCTCCAAACTCCTGCCTCCTGCATCCCGTCTCACTCCACGGAATGATACCCAACTTCACTCTTTCCCAGCTGCCAGTTTTACCCACCGAGATCTTAAAGGTTTCGTCTAATTTAATTTAATCTGATGATGCCTGCCTGCTTCGAACTCACGGAGAACAACAAGGCCACCATATTTAATTTGATTCCTTGAAGTAAATGTTTTCAACAACGGATGTTTTAATATTTTTCAGTGTGTTTGTAATAAAAATGGCAAATTTTAATTTAGTGTCTGTGTACTGTTAATTAAATACCGCGCTGTTATCTCATGGAACAGACGATATCATATATTCTGATATATTTTAAACATTATTACTGTTTAATTTTACATATTTTTCAGTTTGAACAAAATTCAAGTCCATACTTAAATTACAGATTTGCAGGATTTTAAAATATAAATTATATTTGATAAATGTTCTTCTTCTTATATTATTACACATATTCTTAATATTATTTCATATAAATACAATATCTAGGCATATGAAAATATTACTGACTGTATGCAAATGAGGCTATTTGATTTTGAATTAAAAAATAAAATAAGTATATTTTAATATTTTAAATTGGTGGATTATTCTGGCCCACCTACAATCTGAACCTACAACCTTTACAGTTAAAATTTTCAGACCACCTGAAAGTGATAACTGATCAGTTCCCAGTGTTGTGACATTTATAGATTATTTTGTGGTGGGTGATTGGTTTGCTGTGGACTACCTTTAGAATAAAAGAACGTGCACATTTTCTTCTTCCCCTTTTTGTTTACTTACATCCCATCTGAGTGCATGCACGTACATATTTATGATATCTTTCACATCCTATTGGATTCCAGGCCTGCTTTATTCAAACCAGATCTTAATTTTTCAATACACGCCGGCCTCGTCAGCCTCTGCATCCAAAGTTAGCAGCATCGTTGTGTTTCTTTTGTGCTGTACACAACAAAAGTATCAAATTCACTCGGCCATCCGGCTGCTGGGTATCATTACAAGTTATGGCTCATCTTTATTTAGATGTTCTCGGTGCTGTTTGTTGTGTTGTGCAGAGACGAGTTATAGAGTAGGCCTGATTTTACAGAACAAAGCTTCAGATCTGTTGGTAAAACAAGACGCACCAAAACGGGAACAGTTATTTAAATGTACAGTTATTGACATCAACAGAGGGATACAGAAATATGTATAAACCATTTTAATATTGTAGCTTTGAGAGGAGTTAATCTTTTACTTTGATGATGTAAAAATTTATTTACATTTCATTAATAAATAAAACTGTTTTTCTACATCCGTGTGTGACAGGTTATGATAGGTGTATCAGTTTAAAAGAGGTGGCATTAGATCTTGAACTGACATAAAAGAAGCTGTACTATGCGTAAATAACACATTCGAACAAATAAGAAATTAGAAGAAATTTTCTCTCCATCCTGCCAAAACTATTAATGCACATAGTCTCCATAAATAGTAAATATACCCAAACTTTACACACCAGATCTGTATGAATCATCTATTCTTCTATTTTAAATTTGAACTCTTTGCTAAACCTTCTAATTCTAAAGGTACACAGATAATGTACGGTATTTGTGTATTACAATTGGTTTTACACATTTCTGCAGTTTTCTGTACAGTTTTATATGTTATTAAGGCGAAAGAATTGAATCAACATGGACCAGACAAGTTCTCTTAGGAACTATATTTTTGCACTGATTCATGGCAGGTGATCTCTCCTAGGAAGTTTGATGTGTCTCATAACAGGCCTTTCACCATGCTGTAACACCTGTCTTCAATCTAAATAAACCCACAGGATACACTCTGCTATTCACATTCAGTTCTATTGAGTTTTATTCAGTTACAGCATGTACAGCGTTCACATGAGCACTCTCAGACCATGTGAAAAAAAAACAAAACGTGTGTATATCTCATTATGGCCCATTAAAGTCAGCTGGTGAAGTGTGAGCCAGGGCCTTTGAGATGTGAGCTGAGACAGAAAATGTGATGCAGCGGGTATATTTGAAGAACAGCGGACCCCTTACAATCCCTAAAACCTGCAATAGACAGATGAAATGTAGCAGCAGAGCCATGAGCTCATAATTCATTCACACATCTGTGCAGAAAGTGGAAGAGTTTATTGAAGGAGCAGAATTCAGTGAGTTAACATTTTACCTCTTATTTCATAATTTCACTGTTCTATTTACTGCTTCTTGAATATGACTAACTTTTCATCTCTTTGTTTTGTATCGTTGGAAACCGGCTTCCACACAAAGGACAAAGAAAGTGAGGTTAACATTTGCAGTAAAAAAAAAGAAAAGAAAAGAAAAAACTCAGAGAGGATGTTGGTAATGCTCCATAGAGCCTCAGCTCGTTGCAGAAGTAAAAGACAAAGTGGGTTTGGACTTGAAATGTGACCACAGCAACAGCACGATGAGAGAACACCACAGAAATAGTCCTTGTTGTCTTGTTTTTGGCTGCGCTCCCTCAGTCCCTCCTAACCCTGTTCAGGGAAGGGTTATTATGGCTTTGTTTGTTTCACACGTCTCCCTTCAAACAGCTGTAGTTTCTTGATAAACAACGCAAAGGAGATTCACAGCACTTTCAGAAGGATGACAGGTATACAGCAAATATCTGCACTCCACAGCTTCTGTGATGGTCTTCAATGAGAGGACATTTGGTTTCAATTTGTCTTTTTTTTATTCTGATGCACACCAAGTGGAAGAAAATGAAAGGATGGATGGATTCCCTTGGCACAGTTTTTTCACCCCTTTGACTGCGTTTATAAAAGATGGATGTAGTCTTCAGCTCTCATGAGAGAAACACACTCGCAAGTGCCCTACATGTGCATTCTTTCTAATGGCCAGCAGGGGCTCCTCTGAGACCATGACCTTACTGCACTTTCCTGATCACTTTATGGTCTCAGCCTCTAGTGTCCAGTCTTACCTAATATAGCAAAGTGGTGATTTTATGTTCCTTTGAGTAAATAACTATATTTGACTTTAGTTTTTAATCAGATCTAGTTTCAAGAACATTAATATGGTGACACATGGTGAATGTTTGCCTTGAGGTTTCAGACAGGACTTGACAAACCAGTGGCTCAAACCAATGTGTATATGAAGATGATTACTTCCCAGTGTGTCACCACAGTAGATGGATCTGCACGTTTGATTTGGCACAAATTTAATGCTGGTTGTCCTTCCTGATGCAACTCTCTCATTGACCCAGGCTTGTGTAGATACACTCCATGTTTTAAAATTAAACTCCTTCATCACCTATAGGATAATTGCTCCAGTCAACTAATTAAGGGATGAATACACTGATAACAAAGTAGTATATACTGCAATGCTGAGGCAGTAGTTCTTTGTGTCAGTTACCAAGAAAATTAAAACTGAAAGCAGCAATGATTGAGGATTTGCACCTTTGAATTTGTGCACAAGAGGCTCTTCACTGTCCAGACAGCATGTAGATACCTTCAGAGCAGGACTCTAATTGGATGTTGCGTAACAATGTGTAGAACACACTGTGTAAATGTAATGTAGATCAAATGACACTTGTTATGTCAGTTGGCTGTGATATAACTTTCTAAATTTAACAAAAAGAAGATTTTCTGCTGCCCACAGTCAAACAGACATGCAAACCAACCATCACTGATGTAAGCCAGATCTGAGTAACCAGTGGGTCCATCATTAATAACGCAGGGTTTGCTCCATGCATTTGGATCGAGTGGATATTTATTCTTCTTGCTGCAGAATATGGAGTTTCAGAGAATTAGACCATTCTGATCCATATAGCTATCAAGTGGAAGCTGTGAGTAATGATAATGGAATTACCGTCAGAATGCGCCGACCTGAAAACAAGCTTGTGAAAACAGGGTCAGGATTTCAGGGAAGTGTGGTCTCCTTTCCAGCTGAAAGTGCAAATACGGAAAGTGACCCAAGCCAGAACATAAACAAATGGCTGCTGTTCACACATCCAACCCAGTCAAAGGTTAAGTTTATTTAAGATTGCTCTGACCCACTATAACTTATTGTATTACAATGTGTTTCTTGTTTTGGTGTAGCCAACTGTGAGGTCAGTTTTAAAATGCAGGTTGACGGGTTGAATCTCTTTTATTGTGAAGACAGTTTTCTTACCTTCTTTAATTTTTGCATAACTAAATTTGTATGTAAATGTATTTTTAACTGTAATGAAATCATAACTCATTTGTGAAAATAATAAAAAACCTTAAAACTTAATCTTAAATACTAATTTACCAAAACTTATATTTCATTAGAAAAAATTTGATGAAAATTAACAACTCAACTTCAACAAATTACTCATTTGCCATTACGGCTGTTGTTGCTGGACAGGGTCATGATGAGAAACGCACGCCAGGATCGTAATTATTCCAGCTTAAGCTCATTCTCCTTGCTGCAGAATATGGAGTTTCAGAGATTTAGACCATTCTGATCCATATAGCTATCAAGTTACCGTCAGAATACTCCTACCTGAAAACAAGCTTGTAGAAAGAGGTTCGGGATTTCAGGGAAGTGTGGTCTCCTTTCCACTCAAACAAGTGGCTGCTGTTCACACATCCAACTCAGTCAGATAGGGTTATGGTTATTTAAGATTGTTCTGGGCCACTTTAACTGCTGAATATAGCTCTATAAATAATGCATTAATTATATATTTTTGCCTCTTTCATCTCTTTGTGTGATATAAGGCCTTTTGATGGATACAACAACAGGATTGCCTTTTATGTGTTATTGTTTCCTCCATTTATGTTTAAATCAGTTTGATATTTGAAGGCTGGGAAATAAAAACTTCCCTCAAATGCATTAAACATAAAGTAATGAGTAGTAATGTTTTGAAAACATTAAGAGTAGAAAGTACAGATATCTGTGTAAAAATCTAGGGAGTAATAGTAAAACGTTGTCAGAAAAATAATTACTCAAGTAAAATACAGATATTTGAAAATTGTACTTAAGTATGGTAATGAAGTATTTGTACTTTGTTACTTCCCACCTCTGCACATGAGCAAGTGTCGCCATTTTGGTGTTTTGAAGACAAATATATTTATACATTCACTTAGTCAAAGAAACTTAAACTGCAAAATCAACACTTTGCTATATTAGGTGAGACACTAGAGACTGAGACCATAAACTGATCAGGAAAGTACGATAAGGTCATGGCCTCACACACTTCTTTTTGCAACCAGAGGAGCCCCTGCTGGCCGTCGGAAAGAACGCACATATAGGGCATTTGGGAGTGTGTTTCTCTCCTGAGAGCTGGAGACTGCAGCCATATTTTATAAAAAACAGTCAAAGGGTTGAAAAAACTGTGCCAGGAGAAGTGTCATGCCATAGAAGCTGCAGGGTGCAGATGTGAAGCGACCGAGGCCTCACTTCCATCTGCTGCGATGCTCGTAGTGACAAAAGCTATCGAGTTTAAGCTGACAGTAATGATAATTAATTTTAGCACACTTGAATCTCCTGGGAAACTTGAGGAAACAGGTTCAGGCTGTCAGGGAAGTGGGGTCTCTTTTCCAACTCAAAATTCGAGTGCAAATACAGAAAGTAACCCAGAACTTAAACAAGTGCCTGCTGTTCACGCACCCAACCAGTAATGCTTAATTTATGCTAGCTGGGCTGTGTTTGTTTGCTGAGGTAGTTGCCCACAGAGAGGGGTTATGTTAATGTTATGTTCTGATCTAAACTTGTTTTCTGAAATCTCCTCCTCGGAACTGGCTTTCTCAACAAGGGGACACTTCAGTCCATCGAAATGTGAGTAATTTCTTATGAAAATGAACAGTCACACTCTGTACCACCCAGCCTTATAAAACCCCCAGCAGGGAAATTTTGACAGCCACAGAGATACACCAAGCGAGACTTTCTTCATTACATTTTATACACAAGGACACCAACCATGAACACCGTACCTTTAATAAAAGCTCCGCTGCAGACACAAACTCTTTAAATCTGTTGTTTACAGGATTCCTGCTCTTCTCTACGAGGGAGAAAGTAAAACTCTTCTAGCCTCTGCAGAGTAGAAGAGGACTCCAGATGATGATGAATCCTCTATCATGGTCCTGGGCCGGTGGCCCAGTGTTTTTAGTTTTTCTTTAGAGTTCTGTTCTTTGTTTTATTTCTGATTGTGTGTTTGAAATATATACGTTTTGGTAAATTAGTATTTAAGATTAAGTTTTAGGTTTTTTTTATTATTATTTTCACAAATGAGTTATGATTTCATTACAGTTAAAAAATATATTTACATACATATTTAGTTATGCAAAAATAAAGAAGGTAAGAAAATAGTGTTCACAATAAAAGAGATTCAACCCGTCAACCTGCATTTTAAAACCGACCTCACAGTTGGCTACACCAAAACAAGAAACACATTGTAATACAATAATTATTGTAAAAGTACAACAGTGACGGTTTATCACATTAACATCTGCTTCCTCTTTACTGGGCCTGCAGCTTCTCTCTCATCCACCATCCACACAGCTGCACTTCAGTCTGCAGTCCTCAGCTCTGCTCCTTGGGCCTGAAACTTGTCAGATTTGGCTGCTCTGCTCTGGATTTCATTCTTTATTTGCTTGGATTGGTTCTCCACACCCAGCTGCCATAGGGCAAACAGCAGGGTACACCTTGGACAGATGAGCGGAAGAAAACGGATGGATGGATTTAAGATTTCTTGCACATCAGCAATATCAGTAGCTCTACGCTCCAAATAAAGCAAAAAGCTCATTCATTACTGATGAACTGATTCCTTTCTCAGTAAATTAAACTCACCCTCATTCCCTGTTCCTGAGAAATGAAAATAAACTTCCTCTCCCTAGTCGACCTTCTAATGCCTCTGGATGGGTGTAGTGGAGGAGTGTGTGTGTGTGTGTGTGTGTGTGTGTGCCTGTGTGTGCACATGCGTGCTGTCATGAGAAATTGTGTTGTAATGAGAAAGTGTACCATAAATGTAGTTTTGAGTAGTTTGGTGGTTAATGTTAATGTTGCATATCAGCAATAACGCTGTCAGTCTGATCCTAGTGCCTGGAACAGAAAAGGCTCTTATAAAAGTGAAAAAAAATTTATGTCTTGAACTCTTTGCCAGATGACCTGAGGTTTGCAAAATCACTATCTACTTATAAAATACTCCCCAGAACTTAATTTCACAGAAAGAAACTTTTTATAGTAAAACAGTTTTTATTCTCCCTCTAAAATTTCTTTATCAACTTATTAATTTTTATTATTGACTTATTTGTATTTGTTATATATTCTTACCTGTCATTTTATTTGCAGTGTTTTTATTTCTATTTATTTTTAAAACAAATTAAAATTTAATATTCTTTTTAAGGTTTTGTGATTGTTTTATTTTGTTATTAAAACATGCTGAAATTATATTTTGAACAGGGCTATTTAAGAAAAGTTTGCTATTCTAACCTTAAATTCAATGAAGTTATTAACCTATTAAAAAGACTGTGAATGTTAAACTCATTTTGGAGTTGGTGGAAAATGAAAGAGCAAAAGAAATCAGAATTTAACAAAAGGAGAGTAAGCTGGATATGAAAGCTGTTTTTACTGCTTTCTGCAGGGACATTGCATACATTCACAACCACTATTATTATATTTGCATAACATTAAGCAAGTTTTCTTTATAAAGTTAACAACTGGATGTTAATAATATCCTTGAGCTTACTGGATAAGACTTTTTCACGCAACAAACAAATGAAGATTTTACATACAAAGAAACACTAAGCTCTCTGAGTCGTGCACATACATATGTATCCAACTATACGCTTTGAATAAAAATGATTTCATTCATTTATTTATTTTTCTACTCTCCAGTGCCCTTCTTGATGTCATTGTAGCTAAAGACAACGAAGGCTAATTGCTCATATATTTCCTGCTGCCCACATTCAAACAAACATGCAAACCAGCCATCATCAATGTAGGCCAGGTCTGAGTAACCACTGGGTCCTCCATTAATGATTGAGGGTTTGCTCCATGCCTTTGGATCACATGGGCATTTGTTCAGATACACACCTGCTTGATTTGCTGGTTGGGTGTGTGAACAGCAGCCACTTGTTTGGGTTTGGATCGCGTTCTGCATTAGTACTTTCCTCTTGAGCTGGAAAAGTGACCACACTTCCCTGACAGCCCAATGAGCCTGTTTCCTTAAGCTTAGAGCATCTAAACGCGCTAATGGTAACACCATTATTCTCACTGACAGCTTCCACTCGGCAGCAATTATCACTCCGAGCATTGCAGTAGATAAAACTGGAGCCGCTGTCGTCATAAACCTCTGCCATTTGACATGCACATGATTTAGTTTGAAACATTTCACCAAAATTCCAGTTTTCACCAGAATCATCACTATAGAGTGAGAGTGCGTGCGATTCACAACAGCAACACGAGAAACAAGTTCTGCAGCAAGAAGAATAATCATAAACTGGGACAATCAATCTGCCGCCCTCTGCCTAATGATGGAGCCTAATGACTACAACAGTAATATCTTTGTTAGGTCAATAAAATTCATTTCTGCAAAAAAATAACAAACAGAAAAAAACAAACAATGTTTGCTCAAGACAGTTTTTCCTGTAACTAAATTTATTGATCAGCAAGCTTTGATACAGGATCTTGTAACATATGCAGAGTACAGAGTACATTATACAGCATGTTGT
>JAVDPK010002587.1:0-17001 GCA_034780415.1 Cichlasoma orientale
TCTATCTATCTATCTATCTATCTATCTATCTATCTATCTATCTATCTATCTATCTATCTATCTATCTATCTAGCATATAGTCAACACACAATATTCTGTAGCTGTAGCTCTATCTTATTTTTGTTTACAATTTTAAGCTTATAGTGCATTGTGTGTTATTTACCTGCCTCATCGACCTAAAGTACATATTAACATTTATATTTACTTCTTAAGTATTACTATAGTGTTGTGGATTTATTTGCAGCTAATTCAAGTGATTATTAAAATAAAATAAAAACGACTCGATACGATGGCTTCTTGACATCAGTCTGGACCGCCAGTTTTTGTGAAGAAACCCTTATTGCAGTATCTCACCTCACACTCCCTTTCAAATTATTTGGCACATTTGCCTCATGTTACCGTGGCTGCAGTAGACAGTAGAGGGCAGCAGCAATGTAAACTAAAGCTTTGCTCACTTTGAGCCTCACAGTTGAAGTCAGTGGATAATCTGTCTTATGCATTTGTTACTTACATACTCACACAAGTCCTGTAGTGCTTGACAAATACACAATTTTATACTGCATATTTTGTAAAGCAACAATTCATGCTGTTTTTCATGCTCAGGGGAGTGTGATATAAATGTCCCACACAGCTTTGGCACTCGCAAAATAGTGCACTGAGTATTTTTCTTTTCTTCTTCAATATTTCATGCTACATGAGCACCAGCATAGCTTCTGTGACAGATGCAAGATGTCTGAGGGAGTTATTGCATCTTGCATTGACGAGTGACAGAGTGACACCCTTTGGTGTTGCAGAGGAATCTGCCATTTTGAAAAATGCTGTGACAGCTCCATCTCTCAATTGTCGGCTTCTCCAGTCGCCTCCGTGGCATAATAGACCTGTCAGCAGCATCGTCCTCCACCACCCCTCTTCTGCTTTTGTCTAGACGGCAGTTTAGCAATTTATTATTATTATTATTTTTTGGATAAGGAATGTCAAATGTGGCGTTTTCAATACCACCGTGGCAGATTGGATTGAGATAAATGTTTGACCTCCTCCAGCACAGTCTTCAGTCTTCTGCACAAATATAGATTGATGTGCTCTTTTGGCACTTGCTCATTGCAAAAATCTACATCCTAATAAGCAATTTTCTCTCTCATTGAGTTCTGAAAATCACATTTTCTCTACTGGATCAAAGCTCTTTTTTTTTTTTTTTTTTAAATACAAATAATCTTGAAATATTTTTATAGCCTAGCCTCCTTTCTCTTGATTTTATTCAGACTTATTTTTGCACTAGTGTCCTGAAGCTTCAGTGTCTTGAAGCTTCTGACCTTCAGGACACTGAGGTCATGTTCTGAAAGACCCTCTCAACAAGCCTGAGTGTACCAGCAGGCCATGGTGACGATTGTACAGTAAAATACAAATAGCACGCATTTAGAAAATAAATGTTTACTGGCTTTAAATATGAAGTCATGTACTTACTGTACTCAGAATGACTTGAATATTATTTGAAGGACTGAAAAAGAAACAGTGTGATTATCCAGCAGCCTCTGTATTAATTTTAATGACATTCTGGTCTGTTTCCTTTCCAGGGCCAGGTTGTCCTCAGCTTCCTCTGCAGTGGGTGAACTGTCTACTGCAATGTCCAGAGAGAGTTTGTGTATAAGCAGAAGCATCTCCTTGAGCTTTAATGCATGCACTGTATACGTCATCTTAATGCAGTTATCTTTGCATCATCACTCATTTCTATACCGGCGCCCTCTGACCATGGGCCCTGCAGCTCAGCTGTACAATAACTAATTTCTCCTGTTCTGTTTATTGCCATGAAAAGTGAATATATTTATGTCTGAATATAAAGGTGAGCATAATACAAACTGGTCATGTAGGGAAAATAATATGAGGAGGAGACAGTCATTTAACTCATTCCACAGATGTTCAGTCAGTAGCTGTAATTTCAAGTTTTCTTGACAACGACATAATGATTATTTTTTACATTATGTTCATAAACGTAGGGCAGCGCTACGTGTAATGCAGCCAAAATGCTCAAGACAGACCTTTGAAACTCAATCAGTTTTGATCATATCTATTATTATTATTATTATTATTATTTACAGTGCTTAACAAATTTATAAGGCCACCGTCCAATGCAATGTTTATGCTACAGCTTTCCTAAATTAACAGTATTGGAAATGATCAAAATCCTTTTTATGTTTCTGTAATGGTTAATCCACCAGCATGCACAAGCTCTTTAATCAAAATGATATTTTTAATGCTAAAATAATAATAATAATTATTATTTATGAATTTTCAAAAGTACTGTTTTACAAAAGCACATTATTATTTTTACATTATTATTATTTTTTTTATTAAGATGCTAAATTATATTTATTTACTTTGCATTTCATTTCTGTCATCATTAATTAAAAAACAAAACAAAACAGACAGATTCAACTAAACAAGCTTGAAAGGACCTGCAGGCAGGTGGAGACTGATGTTTGTTTGTTGTTGAAGATACAGAGAGCTGACATGACGTGGTGTATTATCCATGAGACTGCTGCTCAAACCGCAAGGGCAGACTTTCCTACATCGGTTCTGGTTCAGGGCTCCTGATGCATCAAACCAGCCACTGGAACGGTTTAAATATGTGTTGGCGTCCCACTGCAGCAAAGATGGGATATAAGATGGCAATTTTCCATCCCGGTGTATCAGTATCATTGGTTATCACAGATAGGGCAGGCCGACCAACTTTATCGTATAGAAACCAGTGATGAGTGTAATTAACACCGGTGATGAAAGAGCGGTAAATTAAATCTGGCAGGCTGAAAATGGAAGCAGCAGCTTGTTGATATTTTTACCTTCATGATCAAACAAGTCTGAGATTTCTCTCTCTTTTTTTTAGTCTTACATATTTAGATTATGTGACCATTTTGAGGTCACATAAATAGGAAGCACATGTTGTCATCCACATCTCTGCATCTGTTTAATAGCCTTGCTTTTATTTTCAGGTAATATTTTATGATGAAGGCAGCACGGTGGTGTGGTGATTAGCACTATTGCATCACAGCAAGAAGGTCCTGGGTTAAATTCTGCCCTTCTGTGTGAAGTGTGGATGTTCTCCCCATGTTTGTGTGGGTTTTTTCCCGTGTACTCCAGTTTCCTCCCACAGTCCAAAGACATGCACTTAGTGGTGTTAGGTTAACTGGTGATTCTAAATTTCTCATAGATGTGAGTGTGAATGGTTGTCTGTCTCTCTGTTTTGGCCCTGCGACAGGCTGGCGACCTGTTCAGGGTGCACCCTTCCTCTTGCCCGATGGCAGCTGGGATAGGCTTCTGTGACCCTGAAAAGGATAAATGGAGGATAAGGAGACGGATGGATATTTTATGATCATTTGTCCTGCCATACCCAAAACCCCCATCCCCATAGAGACTGTGTCTGCTCACAGATCAGCAAGAAACACCAAAAAAACAAACCAAAAATCTGCAAAAAAACAAAACAAATTAAGCATAAAAATTCACAAAGAAAAAAATAATATAGCTTTCTCAACTGCACCAAAGAGTAAAACAGTTAAATGTTGATTATTAAACATTAGGTCTCTCTCTTCTAAGTCCCTGTTAGTAAATGATTTAATAATTGATCAACATTCTTGATTTATTCTGGCTTACAGAATAAATCAATATGGTGACTGTGATTTGGTGCTATATAAATAAAATTTAACTGAAATTCAATTTTTTCTAATGCACTATGGGTCAATAGAGCAAAGACTGATATCAAGCGTAAAGTTAATGAAGCTATATTATTATTTCTGGAATAACTGAGTAAATGCAAAAGGGTTCCCTTATTAATAAGGAATCAATGACAATGACTCCGCAGAGGATTTTAGTCACTTTCAGCTTTCACAGTTATGTTTTCTGTTTATGGCTTACAGCTTAATGGTTTGGTTTCACTCACATTGTTCTGATAGTGTAATTTTCCGAGAAGTCTCTGAGAAACTGAGAAGTGTTTAACGAGTTCAATTTAAAGTTTCTGTCCTGGCACAGATGAACCCTTAAAAGCTAATCTCATTTCATCAAAATACATTATAGAAGTATTGTTCTATGAAGATGTTCAAGCCTTAAAATGGCCTTGATTTAACTCCTTTCTTTCTTGCTTTCTTTCTTTCTTTCTATGCGTGGATCTCTGGATATGCAAATTAGTTACTGCATCTTTCCTGGAGCTCATAAAACTACTCTAATGCCATTTTCACACATGACCTATAGATGATGGGAGAACTCTGACCTTTTTTGAAGTCGCTTCAAATGCATCCTCACTGGAAATATATACCATATTTGGTTTAGGTCAGGGGAGCTTGCTGCATAGAGTGGGCAAGAAGAAAGACACAGGACTATTACTTGTCTTATTCTCACATGGGCATAGTCAATGTTTGTACTAGTAAGCTGTGCAGGGTTGTACAGGCTCACTGTATCAGAATGCTAATGGTGCTTTACTGTATATACTGCTTCATGTTAAAAATGTAAAGGGTAATTGATCACAACTATGTTGTCAAATAGCTAATAACAGCTAATAAAATAAACCTATCCGATCTGACAAGTTAACCCCACCGTGCAAGCTGACAGATTGGTTATTTAGGTGTGATGTATATGAACCCCAGGCTGTCCGGGCTTTTAACTGGACTGGTATTAGTTAAGTGCTGTTTTAGCCATGGCAGTGATGGCTTATTTTGCTCATAATTCTTCTAGCAATTCCAGGTTAAAAAGAGGAGCTTGTTATAGCTGCCCCCAAGTGACTGAGGTATTGCATAATTACCATGACAGAGTGTGAGTTTTATATACAAGCATCAGACACTTAGCTGTGCCAGCCTCTTTTGGAAGTTCATAATTGAGAAATTTCCAACATCAGTCTCTTTTTGTTCTGTTTTTGGTGTCCATCAACTCCCTAGTGAAAAACATGCCTTGGACGCTTCATTAGGTACACCTGTTTAACTGCTTGTTAGCACAAATACATAATTAGCCAATCAAATGACATCAACTCAATGCAAGGCATGTTGACATGGTCAAGATGACCTGCTAAAGTTTATACTGAGCATCAGAAGGTGATCCGGCGATTTAAGTGACTTTGAACGTGGTACGGTTGATGGTACCAGATGACCTGGTCTGAGTATTTCAGAAACTGCTGATCTATTAGGATTTTCCCACACAACCATCTCTACAGAGGATGGTCTGAAAAAGAGAAAATATCCAGTGAGTGGCAGTGCCCTCCCACCAGGCATGTTATCTTGTCACACTTTGGGTCCCTTAATACCAACTGAGCATCGTTTAAGCACCACAGCCTCCTGAATATTGTTGCAGACCCTGTCCATCCCTTTATGATCACAGTGTATCCATCTTCTGATGGCTGATACCAGCCCCATGTCACAGAGCTCAGATGATCTCAAGCTTCAAGGTTTCTTGAACATTACAGTGAGCTCATTGCACTCAAATGGCCTCCACAGTCACCAGATCTCAATCCAATAGAGCACCTTTGGGATGTGGTGGAACAGGAGATTCACATGATGGATGTGCAGCTGACAAATCTGCAGCAACTGTGTGATGCTATCATTTCAATATGGACCAAAATCTCTGAGGAATGCTGGGTGTTGGGGAATGGGGTGGGTGGTCCTAATAAAGTGGCTGTTCTGTTTGTTGCTGAGGAGATTGTGTTTATTCATCATTGCCACTTGTTCTATAGAAGACGCTGCTGAGCGTGAAACCGAAGAGTTAAGCTGCTGGCTGTAAATCAAAAACATTAAGAGATGCAATGAAATGCTGGGATGGTGTTAGGCTCACACAGACTCGTGCTGAGGAAATGTGTCTCTGCTGTACTAACATTGCACTAGTGGCTCTAATGATGTCATAATTACATGTTTTAGTATTTTACGTCTCTGAACCACAGATACATATAGAAGAATACATACCATCTAGATATAAATAAATCCTCACTCTTTGGATTTGTCCATATATGCATTGAGATGTGTGCTGTGTGTGTATGTGAGGGGGTGCTCGCTCTCTCTCGCCTCCTCTTTTTTTTTCACTCTCCTGGTCTCTCCACCCCTCTCTTTCTCTCTCTGTTTGTCTCCCACCCTGCTCTCATTCCATCAGGTCCTCACAACACAGCCTCAGTATGCCTCATCTCCTCCACACAGAGCGAGTGGATCAGAGAAACGGCAGAGGAGAAGTGACGGGAGAACATCAGCATCACTGACAAGCATCTCTGTCACTGGAGGAGAGCGAGAAGGAAGGAAAAGGGGAAAGAGGAGGGAGAAAGAGAGAGAGAGAGCAGAACAGTGTGAGAAAGAAGTTTTTAGTTGGCGGGAGTACAAGCGAGGGAGAGTTTGGAGTGAGAGAGCTCGGTGGGTGGCAGCGGGGTGATTGGGAGCTTCATTTTCCCTTTTCTTTTCTTGGCTGAGTGCCGTCTGCCTCCTCTCTCCTCCCGCTCTCGTCCTTGTCCTCCTCTTCTTTACTCCTCTTCTCACCCCGACTCTCCTCCAAGCTCCCGCCGTGGGGTCTCAGCTCTCCGTCTCCCTCCCCCCCTCCCTCGCTCCCTACCTCCCCCGGGCGCTGCTGGGAGCCTCTGGGCTGCTGCGCCGCAGGAGGATGTCTCGCCGGGAGTCTCCGCCGCCACCCTCACCACCTCCACAGCTGATGGGAGTGCAGAGAGGGGAGGAGGAGTGTGAGGACCGTCCAGAGCGTGCGGAGCCGCTGTCCGACACTGAGAGGGAGATCATCCAGGACACGTGGGGGCACGTCTACAAGAACTGTGAGGATGTGGGGGTGTCTGTTCTCATAAGGTGAGTTTTCTTTCAGTGTGAATAAACTTAGAAAATCTCCACGCATAAAGATTAGAGGTTTCAGTTTTGTCTTTTGATGCTTGCGCTTCAACATGCAATATTCTGCTCTGCTCTCGGACCCCTGACATAAAACATTTGCTGTTGCCACACAGTCACACCTGATATCCCACTCCATCCACACTCCTTTACTTAAAACATTTTTCTCCATCTGTCTGTTTAAGTAGAGCTATACGGACTGAGGAATGAACAAAAAAATGCTGATTGAAAAGAATATTTGCATTAAATATAAAATGTCAGTAATGATATTCCTTATCTGACAGTTATTAAGTGCGCTGATATGTGCATCCATATAGCTGGGTGTGCCCAGCTAATCAACATTTTAAATTCAATAGCGAATCAATAGTCGGTCCACTGCTTTGCATCGCACCATCTGTAACCCAGACTCATATCTAAACCTCCAATGAATGACCAGATAATGACTATTTAAGCTTAGTTTGTATTATTTTGATGTTTGTTTTAGCTTTTATTCAGTTTGTCAGATTAAACATTTGCACCAGTGCCTCCTCGTGTCGATTGTGCTGACAAATTGAACCAGGCAGACAAACTAAAGATGTTTTCCTGTACATTTTATTTCATTTTTATTAGTTTTGCTAATGTGAAATATTTCAGTTTTTAGTGTATGTATGTTTCAGTTAACTAGAAGGATTTGGTTTTAGTTTAGTTTCAGTTAACTACCCTTGGTTTTGATTTATCATGTGTATTACATTTTTTGAGTTTGCTCTCACTTGCCCTTCACACAGCCCTGAAAGTGGCTGCAAGCATCCCTTTCTCATTCCCCCACCCTGCACGTCCTCAGTTCCTCTCCTCGCTCGTCTTGGTCCCTCCCACCAGACATGCCAAGAGAGGAGGTGAGGGAAGGACACGAGGAGAGAGGAGTCAAGGCAACAGGAGTTTAACAAAATGACACATTCACACATGGAGCCCAAGTTTAAAGTGATGTCATTTAAATATGACATTTCCCACAATTGCATCATAAATTGTTTTGTTACTGCTGCTGTATTTGATGATCTTCGGCCTCACAACATGTTTTATACTCACAGCATTGTGCAATGTGACATTACACCTTATTTTAATCTCACACACAACAAGCAGTGAATGACAGAAAGTTTGATCAAATAACTAAAATCACTTGCAAATACAAACGACTTGTGGATTAAGGAGTCCTCCTCTCCCCACGGTTTGTATGTTCCAGCTGTGCAACACTCCTCTTTCAGACAACGAAGGTAAAACCACTTCCCCAGAGGATACACCTGTGCATCCTCGATTATCGCTCCTCTCTCCAGATGCCTTTTAGGGGCCTGTTCTTCAGCACGGCATACTCGGATTGATTTCCGGGTCACGGACAGGAGGAAGGAGGAGGTACAAACTGGAGAAATGAGAAAAGCCTCCAGACAAGCTCTGCCCTCCTAGGTCTGCTTGTTTGTTCAGAGACTAAACCGAGGTGCACAGCAGGCTGGCACATTATTTGCAAGTTTGTCTGAATGTTGTTCCTGCAATTAACTGGGAATTCATTAGAGACAGGAGAAAAACAGAGAGAGAGACACACAGAGAATTCTCATATGGTACAATTTAAATGCTCTTGCTGGGATTTCCTTATTTGTTTTTACTCATTCTTTTCTTTTGTAACCCCAATGAGAAACGCACAAAAGTAAAAAGAAAAGAAAAGAAAAAAGAGCTCTTTTCCAGAATTGCTGCAACATCCATGAACAGCTCAAAAAGCTCAAACTTAGATCAGCATAGGTTTAACATTATTCATGACCAGCACTTTTACTTTAGTGTGTAAAGGAAATGCAGCATTAGATTAATAACCTGGTATTTTCTGGTCTCAGTAAACCAGAGGTTACAGCACTGGTTTTTCAGGTGGGTATAGATTCTTAGATTCTGTGAGTGATGGGATATTACATAAACTAAACATTTTCTACCAAAGTTATGAGACTTCAATTGAAATTTCAATTTTTATTTGCTGTTCTAGCTGGTTTAAACACTGACTGCGTATAAAAGCTGGACGTAGCTTCCAAACCAGAATCATGAAGCCAACACTAATAAGCCCCTGGCCAAGCGAGAGTATCACTTCTATTCGACACAAGCTGCAGAGGGTAAGGCTCCAACTCTGTGCTTATCCACCAAACAGCAGTTCAGAATACCTGGCTTTGTTGGAGTCTCTGGGTGGGATCCTGGAAGAGGTTCAAACCAGAGACTGGAGCAACCCCAAGAAAGGTAACTGGGAGGAAAAGGTCTAGACCAGATTGGTGGTTTATTATGGGACACATTTTTGCTACGAATGGACTGTCCATAACAAACAATATGTTGAACATAATCTGCACGAGTGTACTTTGTCCTGGAGCACCTTAAGCCAAAGGTCACTGATCCACTTTGTTGATCTACTGCCAAGAGACTCATCACTCATGAAGAGAGGAGCAGAGCTGTCAACTGATGACCAACTAGTAGTCAGTTTGATCAGGTGACTCTTGAAAGAGCAGATACAGTAGGCCAAACAGGCCAAAAGGGCCGTGGCATCAGCTTAAATTCAGGAAGAATTCAGTGACGCCATGGAGAAGGACTTTCAGATGGCCTCAAGAAGCTTCTGGCAAACTGTCCAGTGAGTCAGGAAGGGACAGCAGGGCTTGGCTCAAGGTAGCTTCTGTTTAGGAAGGAAAACTGCTGACCCAGGCTGGGGATATTGTCAGGTTATTGGTGTGAAGAGCACTTTAAGAAGCTCCTGAACTGGATTGACATGTCCTCGGTGCAAAAGGTCAGTTTGACATTTTACCCGATCTTTGTGCTGAAGAGAGAGCTGAGCTGGAGAGCAAAACCTTCGATTTGCCAGTCAGTCTAGGTTCCATCCCCAGTATTCTGGAAAAGTGAAACAATAAGGTTAAAGATAAAAGGCTGAACAGTTCCCTCCATAGGGTGACTGGGCTCAGTCTCAGAGATAGGGAGAGGAAATATCTACAGTAGATGGAGTAGAGCCACTGCTTCTTCGTCAGGTGTGTGATTACGTGTGCCTCTTGAGTGGAATCCCTTTGGAATTTTTCCAGGCACAATGAGTTAGGAAGAGACCCCAGGGTAAACCCTGCTATCACTGGGTTGGCCTCCGAGCACATCAGATCAAACAGGCTCACGTCTGTTTGGTAGCAGATACGGACGCCGCCATCATCGCCAGTGTCCTGTTGTTGCACCTCTTCAGTATTTCGTTTGAAGGGATGTTCAGCCTGCAGCACGCGAGGTGATGATCAGCTTTGCCCCAGGCATCACTCTGATATGTAGAGTGTTTTTTTTTTTTAGGTCTCTTTGATGTGATACAGAAAAATTCGGTTTAATCTCAACGTACTGCAGTAAGAATGCTTTTATGTTTTGTTTTTTGTGTAGACAGAAACAGAAGCACAGACAGATTCATCCTTCCCAGACCCTTACTCGAACCACGAACCAAGTCTGCACTCCAAATGTAATGAGTTATGCTATAAGGACTTGGTTTTCTCCAGGTCGCCACAAAATGACAGCAAAAACAGATTTATTCCCCCACGTCATGAGTGTACACACACACACACACACACACACACACACACACACAAACGCACCCACACCATGTTCTGTACCGAATCCTTCAGCCTCTCACCAGTAACTGAACTGGGACAAGTGCAGGAAAGGAGAGAACATCAAGTTCCTTTCTCATTAAGATGCTGAGAGGGCTCCATACTCAACATCGTCTCACAAGTAAAAAACAAAACAAAAAACACAACATTGTTGTTGAAACTGTGAAAATGTTGAATTTGTGGATTTACATTTATAATACAGAGCGCAGCTTATGCCTCTCAGATTTTCTCTTTATACACCATGCTCGTGTTTCGCTGCTCTCTCTCTTTCATTGCTACTGTCATTTGAAAATGAAACATTTTTCTAGGGTTGAACAATTTTCCGTCATGCTTCAGTCTAAAGTGCTGCAGACCCACTGGATCTAACTGTTTTTATAAATATATATCAAAGAAGATAGACCTAATTTATTTAAATCCTCAGCTAAACTGTCTCAGTGTCACTGAGACCTTAAGGGCTTGTTAAAATGGACAGCGAGTCGTAGCCAAGGAGACTGATGTGAGTGCGACAAACCGATTTTCGGTTGGAGGTGACGGTAATCCGCTGAGGGAGAGAGCACAAGTGCCATCTTGTGTGTGCGTGTGTGTGTGTGTGTGTGTGTTTCTTGTGCTCTTATCTGTGGATGACAGCAACAGGCTTTGGCGCTTGAATACCTTCCTCCATGCTTCTGCGGTGGTCTTCTCCTCGAGGTCGCTCCTTTCATTTCTTATTACTTTTTCCCCCCTTTAAAAGGTAACATGGGTGCTCCTTTGAAATCTCAGTTAAACCATGATGACCATTAAATCAGTTAGGTCAAAGCTGCCAGGCACACCACAAGTCCAATTAGGTTTTTTTTTTAATTTACTGACAATTTAGCATTTCTTGTACCAGCAGAGTCCATGTAATGTCTTAATTTACTGCCAGATAGACAGCAACAGAATATATTCACCTCAGGTAGCATGTGAAAATCATTTTTATTAAAAATTAAATTATGCAAATATTAACTTTTTTTGCTAAGAGATAAAAAATTCACTGTCACATCCACACTGGCCCACAAAATCATCTGCTGACTAATTAACATATCATATCTCATTATTAGTTTATATATGAAAACTGATTTGTAGAGAGGTTTGTTGGTCTGGTTTCCTGCTGTTGTCTAAATATTATTGCAGGTTTATGAATGCTGGTTAGTAGATTTTGTTACAAGGTTTGTTTCCACTCACAGTACTGAGTAGAGAAGAGGAAACAGTGAGACACTTAAAAAAAAAGGCAAGTCTTTAATTAGACTGTAGCAGAATCTAAAATCTGAAGAATAACTCAGTGCAGTGTCCAAAAATATCCACAGGAAAAACACAGCAGCACAAATAAGGCAGCGTAACATTAAGCTAACACACACAAAGAAACAGACGGAAGGAGTGTCTAAACTCTGGGAACTACTTAGTGACGAGACACGTGGGAAGCAAGACACAGGTTAAAGTAATCAACAACGAGTGAAAATAATCAGAGAGGACGGACAAAAATCAGAACTAACACAAGAGGAAAGCCAGAGAGACTAACAACTTACAGTGCTGTGCAGAAATCTTGAGCCACCCTTCATTTCTTCATATTTTGCTAGGAAAATGGGGAATAGGTGCAGCAATTGATTGAAACACGCATAAACCTAGATGAGGCAAAAGCTGAGTTTTTACAATTCTGAAAGTCAGTGTTTGGTATGACCTTAGTTCTTCAGGCTTCTTGAAAGACATTCAAAGCTCTTCTTTGGATGTTGGCTGCATTTTCTTTCTCTGTCTTGATGATCCCACACTGCTTCAGTAATGCTGAGGTCTAGGTTCTGGAGATGCCGGTTCATAACTGATAGTGTTTAATAGTTTGTTTTTCTATCAGGATATGCTTTTACTACATTTGCAGCGTCTTTGGGGTCATTGTCTTGGTATTCCATGGTGGATCAAAATCTGACTACTTTTCTGCGTTCATAATTCCATCAAATTTGACAAGATCCTAGACATCATTGGCTGAAATGCATTTTCTTGTGCTTTTGAGATTTCGATATTTTGTGCTTCTGAGCCAGATTTGGAGACTGTGTGGCCTCCCTGTAAGACTGCTTCTCCAGAAGCCTCCCCTTGAGCTCAAGCACCCCGCTCCTGTCCCTGTACCTGTACCTGTTCCTCAAGTGGGGGAGGCTAGAACCCAGCCTATACTTGCACCCATGACTGTTCCTTGGGTGAGGATAGCCAAGCTCCAGTTTCAGCTTCAGGAAATTGTCGTGGGCTCTGCGAAGCAGTCTCAGGCTCAGTCGTTGGTGGAGGTGGCTCCGTGCCCTGCGAAGCAGCCACAGTAATAGGAGGAGAGTCACCTGCAGTGCCTACAGAGTCATTTACAGCATCTTCAGAGTCATCTGCATCATCTGCCCCGCCTGCAGAGTCATCTGCAGAATCTTCAGAATTATCTGCACATCATCAGTCTTCTGAGTCATCTGACTCACCACAGTCACCATCAAAGTCGCCGAAATCATCCCAGTCTTTGGAGCCTTCTGTGTGTCATCAGTCTTCAGTACTACAGTCACCCTCATCAGAGTCATCTGAATTTTCAGAGCCATGTGAGTTTTCAGAGTCATCCGAGCAACCAGTACCATCAGAGTGATCAGCTGCTTCTTATGAGGTGTCAGCTTCACCTGCTCCATATTCAGAATCATCAACTGCAGCTGCACCTTCAGAGTCACCTACACCAGCTCCAGCACCTTCAGAGTCGTGAGAGCCATCAGGATCACCAAAGTTTCCTGAGTATCCCGAGTCTTCACAGCCAGAAGGTCCCACTCTGCCTGAGCCAAAGAGTCCTGAGAATCCTGTATCAGAGCAGCTGCAGCAACCTGAGGGTCCTGAGTCTAAGGGCCCTGCTCCACTTGAACCTGAACCTCCAGAGGTGTCCTATTGCCTTCTCCAATGCCGGCCTCTGGAGGGTTTCCTTCATCACTGACCCCCAGGGGGTCTTCATTGCTGTCGTCGGTCTCCAGCCATGCCATCAGTAGGTCTCCATCAGCTCCCAGCCAGCCTCCTTATCTGCCACGTTCCCTGCACTTGCCCCAGGGTGAGGCCGAACCCCTTGAGCTGCTTTGTGTTTTGGACTTTCTTGTTCTCCGTTTTTTTCTTTTGTGTTTTTGGTCTCTGTTTCCTTTGCATCTCCTGTGTCAAGCCCAGTCTTGTCTCTGGGTTTGTTTACGTTTCTGTGCGTCAAATTTGGATGCCTTATTCAAGTCTCTATCTCTGTTTGGTGTCTCGTGTGCTTTTACATTTACTCTTGCTTTCCTCTGTCTCATTAGTTTGATTCGATTCACCTGTTGGTTCCCCAGCTGTGTTGTATTTTCCCAATCAGTCCCCAGTGTATTTTATGCCTCAGTTCCCATTAGTCTTTGTTGTGTCATCTGCTCATGGTTCGTGTTCCTCTGTTCCATGTTTGGTTGGAGTTTCTCGGTTTCTGGATTATTTGCCCTTGTCCTGCTTCTTGGAGTATTTGTGTATTTTGCCAGAGAACTCAGCATTAAAGTTCCCTTTAAGTAAATGTATGCCTTTCAAGTCCTGTATATGGGTCCACACTTTTCCTGCCATACAGCTGTCCTTGACAGACTCAACTGAAGGGCCAGATCTATCTCTCAGGTCCTGTGTCAGATCCTCGATGGATTTTTTTTCCCTGTTTCTTAAGGAGATGATTTTCACATACTTTTCATCTGCTGTAAATAGTTTTTTTTTTTTTTGGCCACTTCTTCTTTTGTCCTCCACTTATTGAGTTTCTTCAAATCTTTTTAAGGACACACTGCACATCATGTCAAGCTATGCCAAGTTTTTGGGAATCACCTTGTTGGTGCAAAAACACAATTTTATGCCTGTCAAACTGTGGTTTCCTTAGCATTCTTCATTGATTCAACTAAAAAAGATTGGAGCAGTTATGGCTCAGGTGGTAGGGGTTGCCTACCCATGAGAAGGGCAGTGGATTGATTCCCAGTTCCTGCAGCCAGTGTTGAGTTTGTTACTGAAAAAAGTAATGTATTACATCACTGGTTCCCAAAGTCAAGAGTGCTCCAGCCCTCTTAAAAACCAGAAAATCCCATGGGGCCCCCTCTACAAGTTGTAGACCACGCCACCATTTCCCTCCTCCCAGCACACAAACTGAAATCAGCTGATTAGAGCGCAAACATGTTTGATGTTTTTTCTTTCCATCCACCATCTGTGCAGATAACTGAAGAATCTTTTTAATGCAAATAATGACATAATTGCAACTGTAATGTAATTAGTTAATCATTTTAGTACAGTAATGCATTACATTACTGCATCACTGGAAAATGTAATGTGATTACAGGAATGCGTTACACCCAATACTGCCTACAGCCCAAGTATCGAGACACCCTTGGGCAAAAATACTGAACTCCAAGTTGCCCCTGATGCATTCATTGGAGTGTGAATCTTAGATAAAAGCACTGTATGAATGTGTCATTGGGTGAATCAAACTTCTAGTAGAAAGCACTTTGAGTGCTCAAATTAAGCAGAGAGGTGCTGAGTAACAGTCCATTTACCATCTGATAAAAATGAGCTAATGATGGTACTCACAGGTTTATCCAACAAAACCTTAATGACACCAACCGATCAACCAACCCCTGATATAGATTTGCCCCAAGTAAACCTTTCCATTGTTTCATTAAGGCTATGGACTTCTTTATTTGCAACACATATCCATATCCAACAGTCAGCGCTGTCACCTTATAGCAAGAACCTGGGTGTGACCCTGCCGACTGGCTGTGGACTCTCTGTGTAGTGTCTGCATGTTTTCTCCGGGTATTTCAGCTTCCTCCCACAGTCTAAAGACATGCTTGTCAGGTTAATCGTGTTTCTGTATTGGCTGTAGGTATGAATATGAGTGTGAACAGCTGTCTGTTTCTGTGTGTCAGACTGGCTACTGATGTGATGCTGTAGAAGTACTTATAGTGTTTACAGATATGAAATAGAAAATCCGTATATCTCATTACTCCAGGTATGGGCTTGATATGACTTGGAAAAAAGACTTAAATACTTAATTAAATATCAGAATTGCTTTGTGTCATTTCATGCTACATTTTCTTTCAACCCCCCACCAAAAAGATGAATACATAAATAAATAAAAATCAAAAAACAAAATAAAGAGCTCCCGGGGCAGACCTAGGACGGAAATGCCTTTGGTGTTCCTCTGGATAAGCTGAAGGAGGTGGCTGGGGGGAGGAAGGTCTGGGTTTCTCTGCTTAGGCTGCTGCCTCTGCAACCTGGCCAAGGATAAGCGGAAGAAAATAGATACATGGATGGAAAGCCAAAATAAATTACAAAAACCCAAAAAGAAAATCAAAGAAGAAAAACAGAGATCATATTAAATCTGCAGCTGAGTACTGAATAAGCAACAAAGCAGAAGCAAGATAGCCCCATTCACAGCACTAAGCTCTCACCATCAGAGTGGCAGTATAAATGACAGCATTCAAATAATTTTAACTGTTGAAATAGGAGATTAAGGGTTGCCAGATCTTGTTGTTTTTTTGGGGGTTTTTTTTGTAAGAATAAATCGAATTTGTCCTGGCTGTAAAGTCTCAGTCAGCAGAAGTTAAACAGTAAGAACTCCTTCTTCTTCCACAATAAGAGAGCTTCTTAGCATTGAGAAGTCCATAAGAGATGCTTTTCTTAGGTTTATGCAGGTTTATGAGACCTGCAGTCTCATAAACTCCTCTGACAGAAAAGAGTGAAATCTTGAGTAGCTAGCATTCAGTTTGTCACCTGGAGGCTCATTCTGGGTCAAACTCTTGGGCGGTTGAGACTTTATTGTTGCGAGCAGTGCACAACATCTGCCACGGGAACACAGACTTAACATTTTCATGTCGATCCATCTGCCCCGCTGCATCGAGCGAATAAACAGTGACAAAAGCCTCAGCTGATCTCACTAGTGCGTACAAATGCAATTGCACCAAAGAGTGAGAGCGCCCCAGGCGTCAGCACAGCAGTGCATATGGCAGCTATGTACAATCAAAACCTCAGCGCGTTGACTCAGACGGCATTGTTGTAGGTATGGTGCTGATGGGAAGAATCAAGCAGATTTTCATTCATAGAGAAGAACACAGTATCATTTGATTAACTGGAGGTATTTGTTTTATGTATAATGAATTTGTATGTCATTACTCTGCTGTAAATACTAAGTGGGATCTAGTTTTGATACTAGAATAACCAACAAAATTAAGAGATTAGGCTTTAAGATTAGGCTTAAAACTTGATCAAGCTTATAGTTAGGGCTGGATCAGGTGACCCTGAACCATCCCTTAGTTATGCTGCAATAGGCCTAGGCTACTGGGGGATGCACTGAGTGTTTCTTTTCATGCACCTCTTTTACTGTGTTCATACCCCACTCTGAATTTAATCATTAGTTATTATTAATCTCTGTCTCTCTTCCACAGCATGTCTTTTGTCTTGTCTCTCAGCCCCAACTGATCGCGGCAGATGGCTGCCCCTCCCTGAGCCTGGCTCTGCTGGAGGTTTCTTCCTGTTAAAAGGGAGTTTTTCCTTCCCAC
>JAVDPK010002587.1:17101-28455 GCA_034780415.1 Cichlasoma orientale
ATAAAGCGCCTTGAGGCGACTGTTTGTTGTGATTTGGCACTATATAAATAAAATTGAATTGAACAATAGAGTTAAGCAGGAAGCATTTTTTTAAAACACAAAATATATCCATCCATCCATCCATCCATCCATCCATCCACCCATCCATCCATCCATCCACCCAAAGTGTGCGGCGTGGAGGCTGAGTAACTTAAAGCAAGCCGTTTTATTGTAGGCTAAAAAACCCCATTAAATGCAAACAAAACACAGAAGAGAACTAAGGAATCTAACAAACTAAACAACACTAAGGAATATTCTAAAAGCTAGAGACACTGGGGCAGATAAACAGATGAACTGATGAAGGACGAGGGGAGACTGAGACAATAAATACACAGGAGGGTGATTAAGGGAAACTGAGACACCTGGGGAAACACACAGCTGAGCTAAATTACAAAGGACAAGGCAAGCACGTAAAACTACACACAAAACACACGAGACAAGAGACTGACAAAGTAAAACAGAAAATGACCGAACATCACAGAAACACAGGCTTGACACAGAGAACACAGAGGAACAAATACAAATAACCTCTAACTGTGACCAGAACCCACATAACTAAACTAAGAAAACCTGCAAATACAAAATAAAGAACTCAACCAGGAACAATAAAAAGGTGGAAAACTCAAAACTGCAAAACCCCCATAACAAACTAAGAATCACAGAAAAATATCAAACAGAATTTCACAGTCCAAATACAACATGCTGGGTTACAGCGCCTGGACCATGACTAAAAGGAAAACAGCAGGCCTGAAGCCAGGCTATAATTTTCTTGGTTTAGTTTATTTAATTACACATTATGCAGACAGTGCAAGCAGTCTAAAGTCCACTCTCCATGTGTCTGACTGAACTGACTAGAGCTTATAAGCAGGGCTTGTGCACATCTGGCCTTTATTCTTATCATTAAAGCTAACCCGCTCTCCAGAACGAAGAAAAAGGAAACCCAGCAACAACGGCAGCAACATCAGCAAAATCATTCACCCTCAAAATGACTTTGGTCGCCTCTTTCCTTTTAAAAAGCAAAACCCCACAATACAAAGACATCTTTAATACCCCCCCCCCCTTAAAAAATTGTAAACTACAAACACCACTTAAATCTCCATGGATTTGAGACATAACTTTTAGACAGGTAGTAACTTTTATTTTGATTTGAACATTATTTTCTTGATTTTTATAATAAATCAAATTAATACATTTCACGAAGTGGGACCTAAGAAACTGGATATAAAATATAACAGTAAAATGCGACACCGGGGCTGCAAATAAAACAAGAGAAGAAGATCATTAATCTTGTGAATTCATAATCATCACAAGCAAGCAAGAAAAAATAAGAATATTACCTCCAGTTATATTTTACTGCTCAGTGCGCTTTCTGTGCTGCTGCTTATTTCTAACATCACAGCTGCACATTAAAACATCCAGTGTGACTCGGTGGGTTCGGGTCTGACACTCTCCCACAGCCTAAGAAAGGACATGTAGAGATGACTTTAGTTTTTTTGCCAGATGAAAAGCAAATTTGATTTTAATGATGGAAAATTATTGGCAATAAATCTTCTTACAAATGTCACTGATTAATTTTCTAATCTGGGCTCTATTGGCTTCAGTTCCAGCAGTGTAAAAGAGACTTAGGAGCTGCATTAGGAGCAAGTATGAAGACATTTACACATTTTCTGCAACACTCACAGTTTGTGCTGTTGTGACTTTACAGCTGGTGTTAGCTGCGACTTAACATGTTACAAATATTAAACATATTCCTTCAGCAGAGGCTCTATATCGCACTTAAAACATGCAGGAAATAAAAGAATCAGTGAAAATGTGATTTTAAACCAAAACTCTGAACATAACCTGTTCTCAACCAGGTCACATGCTCAGTATAAGTCACCATGGAGACTTAGCTGTGACACAGAAAACTTCGACTTAAAGCTCAGCATAGTTCAGTGTCTCATTAATCTTGCTTTGTACAGTAGTACGCCCCTCAGCTGGACTGTTTATTGATAATTAGTAATCTGTATTTTTGTCATAAAATATTTAATTGTTGTGTTAAAGGTTGATCCACACAGTTCCTTTACAGTAAGAAATATAGAGAAGTGAACTTTGACATTGTTTCCTCTAACACAGTCAGTGTGCTGTTTTATATATATATATATATATATATATATATATAATTAATCACAACACCGAGAAGTTTTGCTGTATGAACTCTCAGTTTTTATAGATTTATTTATAACAGATTTTTTGTTATGTTTCTAAAACCATATTGAAATAGATGAGAATTTGTTTTACATAAATGCAACTTTTATAGATTTCCAGATTTCTTTCAGTAGCATGCAAACACTTCTTTTAATTTTTAAAAGTCCAAAATTTTATTTTATTTTTTTATCACCTGTGAAGTGAAACATTTTTGGCAAAGTACTAACACTGTAAATAACATCAATATAAACAAAAGGTTTTGAACCAGTTACTGGTCCCCACAAGTAACGTTTCTAACTCCTGATACAGACATTTATCTATTTTTCAAATAACTTTCAGTCACGTGTAAGGTCCACCTCCTGTCCCATACCTCTCCAGCTGTTTCAATAACTGACTTTTCTGGAAGGTTGAGCAATCAGCATCAGCATCATACTTCAAAGTAATTTTGGCCTGGTGGTATATGCTACAGATACCTGCTCCAAATATCACAACAATGAATTCAGTGGCTCACAAGATATTTCACTGAAAAATCGCTGAAATAAGTTGTGTTAGACAAAAAGTCAGAAATTGCCAAATTCAGCAGGATTCACACTCTGAAGATCATGAATGTCTTTATAAGGTTTCACAGCAAGCTATCCAGTAGTTGTGGAAGTTATAAATAAATTAATAACTATTTGGTTAATTAGTCATTTAATTTTTTTTAACTCCCTGCAGCTATCTGACTGTAGAAGTTCTAAAATCTGGACTACATGGGTTCTTCTAATTAGTCAGTAATTAAGCCGGCGGTGTGGAGTTGAAGAGTTTGTCTTGTGAAAACAGACGCCCTTGAAATTCCAGCAGTGAGGCTCAAGGTTGTTCATGGTGCTTCAAAGAATTAGACAAACCCTTCCCGTGCAATCAAAGTGCGATTAACAAACGTCGCTAATGGTGCTGCTTATCTTTGATGACTTCATTTAAATGCAGAGACAGGTGCAGGAATCTGTTCAGAGCTCTCCAAAGTGCCATACACACAGGGACAAGATGTTCCTCATTATGACTTATGATACACGCACTGCGACAGCACTGAAACTTATCAGAGAGACACTGTAGTCCATCGTGTTCCTCCATGTTTGTATACATCTCTATGAAGAAAGTCCCTCAAGCCTCTCTAATTATGCTAGATGTAAAAACTTTGAGATTCTAAAAGATATGCACCGTCTGTGTCCGGGGCTTTTGCACATTACTGCTAATGGACAAACAAACAAACAAACCAGTAAACAACAGAAAATACTCATTATTATAACAGGAAACTATTGACATTATACTGGTAATGATGACGCGTATGAATCCATTCACACGAAAGCCCGAAACTGTATCTAATTACTGCATATACTGTATACCTGATGTTTTGCTATACCTGCAGCACTTTGTGTGTTGTCCTTACAGAACACAACTAACTTCAAACCATGTTTGAAGTTTAGCTTTTTGAAATTGCCATTAGAGTTAGAGGGTAAAATGAGAACTTGTATAAGACCTGGAGCTAATGAATGAGTATATATATTGTGGAATTTGCACCAAAGTGGAGGATACGGAAACAGGCAAGAGGAAACTTAAAGGGCACCTTTAATGCCGGTTGATCAGAAGTTCAAAATGCACTTTATTTACAAGTAAATGACACGATAGCTAAAGTATTTGCCCTGTTGACTTATAGTGATAATGAAATGCTTCAGTAGGTTTAATGCATTTAACAGGCAAAAAAGCAAATAAAAAAGCGGATGAGGAGCAAATTATTACAGCTGATAATGAACTCCCATCTCCCGCGTGACTCTACCCTCCATCTCGTCACGTTAAAGTCGCACATTTTTCCTGTGTTTTGTGACTCATTCAATGAGGACGTAATTCCTGGGGATGCTGGGCTGAATAAACCAAATTAAAGTGTCTGAAGCGAAACAAATCGTTCAATCTTTGGTCTGTTCTTTAAACCATGATGGAGCCTTTTGCTCACTGAGACTCCAGATCAGAACATTTTTCTGTGCAAGGTGATGTTCCCCTTGTGTTCCTGCCATACGTCTCTTATTGTGCTTTAAAAATACGCCTTGTCTACAGAGGATTAAACATTTATCATATGAATACAAGAGGGCCGGCATGAAAAGAGGAGAACTCAGTTTTTTTCTACAGAGAAAACATCAGAGGGTAGCCTTGTTTTCTTTAAGCGCTACAGCTAACTTTCATGTTTGTTTAAGCAGAACAGAGAGTCTGAATTATAAGGAGTGTGTACGTATTGTGACAGCTGGTAGAGCCAAGCTAGAAGTTTGCTACAGGCAACCCGAGTGTTTGTACGCCTAGCATGACACAGGATCTGGGGGATGTGGATGCATTGTAGCAGAGCTGCTGAGGGCCAAATTCCAGCAGGGAAATAACTGTATGAGGAATTCTAGTTAGCTGAAGCATTGACAAGATTTAAAGTGGGTCAGAACAGAAGTGTGTGTTTGTGTGTGTATGCACATTTAAATCCATCTGTTTCAGTCAGTGATTGTATGTAAATTTCAAAAGCGCTGTGTGTTAACAGCTACACTTTACATTGTCTGTGAAAACCAGCAGTATTTAATCTGTGGCATCCTCCTGCAGCCAAGCTTGTGCAAACTTTTTTTTTCTTGCTTTGGCTTTCGTCTCTCGTCTCTCGCACACACCGAGCTGCTGCGAGGCCACAAACAGCTGAGATGAAAACTGTCAAACCCTGAATCAAAACAAATCTTTGTCACTAGAATCTCACAAGATGTTGTACTTTCTCTTTGTTTATCTCCGTTCTCATATCTACCATGGTGGTTTAAGAATGGAGTTTACTACATCTGCGCCCAAAATAACTGATTTTACATACCGGACAGACCTCAAACCCAATCCAGGCACATCAGATGGATGGATTGGATGGGCAGACAGCTTCAGGTTGATAGGAAGGCAACTTGAATAACCACTCATTATATTCAAGATATGAGAAGAGCATCTCTGAACATGCAACACATTGATGAGCTACAGCAGCAGAAGACCACACCAGGTGCCATTCCAATCAACTAAGAATAGGAAACTGAGGCTACAGTTTGCCTGGGATCACCAGATTGGCGAGTGGAAGATATTTTCTTGTCACACTTTGAGTCACCACAAAGAATTAAGACAGTTCTGAAGACAAAAGGGGTCCAACCTGATACTAGCATTACCTAATAAAGTGTGCAGTGAGTGTATGTGCAAATAGCCTGCTCATTGTGGGTGTCGCGGCTTGCTGTGTGGAAAGTGGCTAATGTTTTGTGTACCCAGCTGCAGTACAGAGGCAGAGGGTAGCAGAAGGGGAGCATCTTTAATGAAGGTGCAAAGGAAGGTTAACTCAGGACAAAAACAAAAGCCAAAAACCAGGAGTCACTAGGAACTATCGCAAAAAGTGAGACACGCTAGAAAACACACGCAACAATGTGAGATGACTCGATAAGGAGCGAGACTGAGACGATAAAAAGAAGAGATAATGAGGCACGTGGAAACAGGTGGAGAACATAGCTGGAACCAATCAAGAGATGAGACGGGAGAACTAAAAGACTACATTAAGCAAAAACAGGAAGTAACTAAATAGATAACAGACTTACACGTACAACTTAACAGAGTGGGGCAGGGAGGGGGAGGACTAAGAAGACCACAATAAACTACACAAACTAACTCAAAGGCAGCGTACACATAATTTTTTTTACACTGATTTCAGATATGAAAGCCGATTTAAGCTTGCACATCAGTTAAAAATACACGAGTGATTTAATTGTTTTAATGTGTTCTATCTGAAAACAAACCAGAAGACAACGCCAGAGACGCATTGCAGCATATTTCTGTCAATTCGTTTCAAAATAAAATGAAATCAGCGTGCTCAAAAATGTTTGAGCCACTTTTGCACTTCTACTGCACATCCATTTCTCTTTGCAGGAACCACACAGTGGTCACCCATCATCACATTTTCCCTGTTATCAGTTTTCCATCGCGTTTATATCTTGATCAAATGCCCCTCGCTGACATCGCCCAGATTTGGAGGAAAAAGAAGTGTAGATGAGAATGTAAAACGCGCATTTTCAGTGACATTCTGGCAGCCATTAGCTGATGTTATCCACAAGCTCAGCATAATTCTCTGCTCTGTGATTGCCTAGAAAATTCCAAATAACCTGCATGAATGCTTCCCATGCTGCTGATTCAGTTGGCTTCAGTTTCCTTTTGAACTCATCATCAAGCATCAGTTCACAGACTTCAGGAGCAACAAAAAAAAGCCTTCGTTATTTTTGGCTTCACTTTTCTGGAGACCAAACTTATTTCTTAAATGCTGTTTCTGTCCAAGTCATCCTAGTTGTCCAGCACTTGGAACATCATAACTTATAAACCGGGACGTGCTGGACGAAAGATTTGGAGTCAGCAAGGGACATTTTTTAAAGTACAGGTGACAAAATCCCAGTAGCAAAATGCTTGTTGACAAAAAAATAATAAAGCTGTGTTCTCAATAGCAACATTAGATTATCTTAGGCTGCATCCACTATAAATGTGTTTTCATTTTGAAATGAAAACATCAATCAGAAATTATCTCTGTCCTCACGTTTAATGCAGCGTCTCTGAATAATGGAAACTTTTTTAGCCGGCATTGTGCTGTGAACATTAGCAGATGCCAGAGTGCAGTATGAAGGTTTGGCAGAATAATGCAGGTCTCACCTTTCCAACACGCTCCTATTGAGTCCGATCATTCACACCATTCACGCTGGAAGCTGTGCAAAAATAAAACACATTCATGGTTTCAACAGACAGAGACTCCACTAAGAGTGGATGGCCTGGCAGTCCTTAAAAAATATGCGTCTCCAAAATGTCAGCATTTCATGAGCAGCCATGATGTTTAAAGTATGAAATTAATGTTTAAATATCAACAAGAAGCACTCAGAGAGCGCAAACCTCCACCAAGGCAGCTCACTCCCTGGGCAGTATTTACTATAAAAGGCAATAGTGTTCTATTTTGTATATATTCCGTTTATTTTAATGGATTATTAACTCGACCCCAAAAGTTACTTAAACTTCACAGCAAAATGCGGCTCTGCACTGCCGCAAGTGGTCCAAAATCCTCATCTTTTAGAAGCTGAAATTTTAATGTAACTGTTAATTACAATCAGTTGTATCATGTGGCTGTATTTTAAAATTATATTCTACTGCAAATAGTTTCATCACCAGGGGTTAGGTTAATTGGTGATCCCCCTATAGCAGCTGGGATAGGCGAGCCCGTACAGCCCACACAGCTGGAGTGTGGACGACCAGGGGAAAAATATGCAGTCAAACTAAATTAATTAACATGACCTGTTGTTGGGAAAAGTAGACACTTTGCTGATTCCATCCTGCTGACCTTTATTTCACTTAAATTTAATGTTCCTATTTTTCAATAAAAGCCCTGAGGTAACACTGACAGGCCTGATTAGCAAGCTGCATCTGTAATCAACCTCTGTGCAGTTATTAATGTAGAAATTAGCTATAAACCCCAGAGAACATGCTGATTTAGTATTTTCATAGACAGCATAAAACATGGACATAGCCACAACCTCACCCACTGCTTTTGGAGTCTGTATTTTGAAGCTGTGTTTTCACTGGTGCCATGTTGGGTTGATAAAAAAGGCTGAGTCCTAATTTATCAGCTCCAAAATGCTAAATGCTCCAACAGCAGTGAAGAGGTCCAGTTTAATGAAGAGAGTCATTAATCTCAGCGCTCAGATGAAGGGGGAAACTATCCACAAAGGCCAAATCCATTTTCTACCAGGCTGTAAACATGTTTTTTTAATGGTGTAGTTAGACATTCTAACATAGGAGTCAATGAGGATTGACTCGCTTCTGTAGTCAGCCTCAAGTGGCCTTTACAGGAATTCAGTTGTTGCCACTTCTGAGTTGGTTTCATTTTTCAGCTCCAGAGACCGGTACATGGTTCAGACTAAGGCCCCACTCACACAGGCTTAGAGACCAGTTGGTGACTGTCTGGTAACCAGCGGTCACGAGGGAAAATAAGTAGACAGTAAGCATTGATCTCATCCATTTCGTAGTCGGTAGGAAGTAAGCAGGCCTAATGATCTGTCAGTGACCCCGTGGCAACCGCTGGTTGCTAGAGAAAATGTGAATTCCCTCTCAGTGACGAGTGCAGATGTTTGCTTGCTGTTGCTAGGTGAAACTAGTCACAAAGTAGTGCACAGTGCTGCACCAAAAACCTACTTGTGATTACAGATTGCTGTGGTCACCTGTAGTTTGCATGGAAGACATCAACTTGTCTTGCCAACTACTTGGTAAACAGTTGTAAAACTTTGATGAGTGGAAAGCAAACAGGAAACACAGAATGTTCACCTTCAAAGTAAAAGTTGTGCTTTTTGGGAAGTGTTGCTTTCAGAGGAAAGGCACAATTTTTACCGAGTGTTTCTGGCTTGTGTTGCATTTTTTCAAGTTTCACTACTGCTTGGTGGTAGTTATAGCGAGTCAGCGTCTTCCATGTGGACCACGGGGCAACAATGGCAATCTGCTAGTGACCAAAGCAGTCACAGGGAGGTTTTTGGCACAGCACCCTGTTTGTGATTGATTTTACAAGGGAACAGCCAGCAACCTCGAGCAACCTCTCTAACCCGTTGGGGAATTCACATTTTAGTGACCAGAGGTTTCCAGGGGGCTGCTCTAGGCCTAACAAGCCTAAAAACACTTAAGACATGACTGTTCATATAAACTGGCCATGCCTCCAGCATAGGCCACCAGTTAAAGCTTGACTTGATAACATTTATTCAAGAAAGCAAATAATTATGTCTTACCATTGACTTAAATCTCAGCATTGATATATACGTGGGACAGTGCTGAAGCTAAACAACATACTTTAATATGTACAGTATGTCTAATATTACAACCTTGGTAGGTGTCTTTCAGTTTGGTACACTCTGTTATACAGCAGTAGATATGCTTGGAAATTAAGCAGCACCTGCATCCAATTACACTCAAAGACCCTGATCAGTATTGACGGCAGGGTCTCATCAGCGATTCTACAATGTAAAGGTTTCTGCTGAGAACTTCCTGCCGCACAGATGGTGCCAAGGCAAATTAAACACTTTACAGAAAGGAAAAAGAACATGGAAGTTGGTGCACTGTACTTTAGTCAAAAACTACTTAGAAAGAGAGAGAGAGAGGGGCTGATTAAAATTTATGGCATGCAGAGAGTTTAAAGGCTTCGGGGTATCGTTTGGATGACATATTGGTAATAAATGAAAGGGAAAAGATGGTGACTTTGTGGCCTTGGGTCGTTCATTTCATGTGTAAATTTGGGTAAAGCCACCATCCACATTCTTAAAATGCTGTGATGCATGTAGGGTTCTCATTACCATACATTCTTACTGCTGTTATTGTAGCCGTCTAATGGGATCTGTGCCAATTAAACCTGGCTAGATGTCTTAGCTGTCACAACAATTCAGATGTAAACAACAATGTGAAGATATTTTTTGCTCTTGTTGTCCCGGTTCTATTGTTCATTCTAATCTATGGTTTCAAGGTTTTAAATCTTGTTTTCCTCATATATTCTCTGTGAAATTCCTCTGAAAATGTATAATTAGAAAATTACATATGGTATGAGCACTTCCATTTGCTCATTTATGATTCCTTCTCCCCCCACCTATCAACTTTAAATAAATCATTTAATTACATTTAGTGCTGGTGAGCAATGATCACTGATTACTTCATGCAGCTTTTTATGTTTGTTTGTTTTTTTCTTGCCTCACTGTTACAAAACCCTCAAAGTCATATTTTCTCTCCATGGAAAATGTAAAAGGTGTGAATTTAATTAAATGTTTCTCAGAGTTTTCATTCATTAAAAAAAGGCTATAACTTTTCATTTTTTAAAGAAGCCTATATATTGATTATCCTTTAATTGTGCTTTACAATTACAGAGCTTCCTCCTCAAGCCATCAGACTCTTAAAGAAACACACCTATCAAGTTAAGCACAAACTTTGGGGCTCTCTCTCCATTGCATTAATCATAAATGAGCTGCAGGTTCGGGTTTGGCCTTTTTCTGTTATGAGCTAGAGGATCAGATAATATAGGCTTTGCAACCAAGAGTGAGGAGATGCTGCCTGCTCGTGATTTTCAGTGTATCTGGTTTGGCATGTTAGCCTCATTATCATCACAGGAGTTTGTTTTTTTGTCCATCTGATTCACACCATCATTGTCTCCTTACCAACTGGGACTGGAAAGAGAGACCATATTTCCAGTTTGGATTCAGACAAACCCCCTCGCTACTTTTAGGATTATTCTTAAAACGTTCCTTTTTGATAAAGCTTATAGTTAGGGCTGGATCAGGTGATCCTGATCCCTTAGTTACATTCAATTGGCCTAAGCTGTTGGGGGCTTCCCATGATGCACAGAGTGTTTTTTCTTCACTCACCTCTTTTCCCTCTCTCTGTGTTTATACACCACTACTATAGTTAATGATTTGCAATTATTAAACTCTGGTTCTCTCTCCCATAGTTTGTCTTTTGTCCTGTCTCTCTCTGCTCTCTTCTCCCTTCATTCCCAACCGGTCGCAGCAGATGGCTGCCCCTTCCTGAGCCTGCTTCTGCTGGAGGTTTCTTCCTGTTAGAAGAGTGTTTTTCCTTCCCACTGTCACCATGTGCTTGCTCATAGGGGTTGTCTGATTTTTGGGGTTTCTTTATAATATTTTAGGATTTTTACCTTACAATATAACCTTGAGATGATTGTTTTTGTGAACTGGTGCTATATAAATAAATTATATTATTAGCAGGAATTTCACTTTACAGGTGTTTGGATCAGTGGCGGCTAGTCCATTGAGACCAAAATATAAAAACACTTTTACTGCTTAAATTTAAATTGGCTATAGGCAAATGGAGATAACAGGCAAATGCTATAAAATGACTTGATACCATGCATTGGCTTTCCTTCTGTCCGCCTCAGTTTTTTTGAGTCACCAGCTGTAACGCAGCAACAGCTTGAGCATAGTATTTATTGTGGCAGGCCACTGAATCAAGCTGCTGATGGCTCAGCTGAAATCCTACACATCAACATGCAGCATGCTATTTAAGCTCCTTTAGCCTGCATGCAGTGCTCCTGCCTCTGTAAGTTGCCC
>JAVDPK010002587.1:36839-52522 GCA_034780415.1 Cichlasoma orientale
GAGAGAGAGAGAGAGAGAGAGAGAGAGAGAGAGAGAGAGAGAGAGAGAGAGAACCGTGTGTTGAGAGGTATTTGCTAGAATATCATTGCTGTTTGGTTTTTTTGCCCCAGTTCTGCCCAGGTGAACTGAAAATAATGTTTTATGACGATCTGCCACATTTAAACCAAGCTTCCTCTTCTTTGTTTTTGCTTTTGCTACCTCTGCTGCTCTACTTTGTCATTTCTGTTCCCTTTGTATCGCCTGTCCACCCACCGCTTTTATGTTTTACAGTTATCATTTTCAATTCTCACCTGTCTCGCCCACTTTTGTGTAACACCGAAATGAGTTCTTTTTTTCTCCATTGCTCTGTTCCCACTTTACCCACAGAACAGAATTCGTCTCCCCCCCCACCATTATCTCAATAGCCACATATTCCCTTTCTCTCTCTCGCTCTCTCTCTCTGGCTCTCGCTGGCTCTCTGTGGCTCACTTAATGAAATTTGTTTCTCACCCCTTCCTTTCAGATCCTGAGTGGTGTGATGCTGGAGGTGTTGTCTGAAGACTTCCCAGAATTCTTCACGGCAGAGGTGCAGATGGTGTGGACCAAACTGATGGGGGCGGTGTACTGGCATGTGACGGGGGCCTACACAGAGGTGGGCTGGCTCCAGGTCTCCAGCTCGGCGGTGTGAAGAGTTAGGAAGAAGAGATGGTAAAAAAAGTTTTCAGTGGACTCAATGAAATTTAAAGAAAGGGGAAAAATTGTCTTTAAAATGTTGATGGAGATTTGCGAGGATGGTTTCACAGACATGGATCAGATTAACATGGTAATCCATGCAACTTTGCTCTTTATTTTGGATGCATTTTGGTGCTAAGCTTTCATTTCCACGCTGCACCTCCCAGAGATCAGATCAGTTGGACACCAAGTAATGTAGCCAAAAATCATTTTATTTATCTGCTGTTAGATTTTCACACATATACGTGGCACTGTGATGCTATCACTGCTAATGTTACCCATCAGTTCGACTTCCAAACAAACTGCTGTTGCTACCAGAGGCACATGACACGTCACTTCCTGTGTAGCATAAAAGCTTCCTTTTTATACATCTGCTGAGATAAGACAGCTCCAAAAGTGTTTTTGTAGTGATTACATTTCTGCAAAGTTGACTGATCTTTCTGTTTGTAAGCCTGTCAAGCTTTGCATCCTTGCAAAGGACTTCAAATGATAATAGTGGCACGTATACTTTATTTAGAGACAGATGAGGACAAAAGCAGACTTTGCTAATCAATATTAGCTGCGGATGTTAAGAAATTTCTAACTCAAACTTGTAGAAGAGTTGTAAACACACACACACACACACACACACACACACACACACACACACAAAACACTTATCCCACACCCCTCTGTTTTCTAATCACTGCATCATGAATAAGTTCACACGGCAACAACAACAATTAAATATATATTTAAATTGATAGTCTGATAAAATTTGACATCTTTTCATAATAAATGCTGACTTTAATTGGCCAAATGGGGCTAAGTGACAAGAGGATTTAATTTAATTCTAATGACCTGTTTTTATTGTTATATTTGATTACATCACTTATGTCCGAAGAGGTTTATCACGCAAACAGTATATATTATCTCAGTTTGTTCTAATGATCTAATCAGTTCTTGAACATGGATTTTTTTCTTGCTAGAAAGTCTAAAAAGGATGTCCAGGTGACGTTCAAGCGGTACGTAGACACAACTCGTTCAGGTGCTTTGAAGCCTCGTTTCAATTAAAATAAATAGATATCAGTGAAAACTGTATCCTAATTCGACCCAAACACAGCAAGGGTATCAGAAAACTGTAGATAAACTCCAGAGGATGGAAACCCTGCACCACATCCTGAAACTCAAAGCTTGACAGGCCTGCTGTTACAGTCACTAAGCTAACATGTATTTTAGCCATCTGGGGCAAGAAAAGACATTTCTAAAAATGTTGCGGATTATACTTGACAGTTCGTATCTGTGGAAACCTGCAGTTTCAAGGCCTCACATATGAATACACCTCATGATACTTTGAAAGATGGAAGAAATGTTCAGACACAGAGTGACTTTTTAGCTATTAGAGGGGGCGGTTAGTTGTCGAAGCCCCGGCTACGGGACCATGGAGCTGGTGACTGTTAATAGATCCTCTTTGTGTCCTACTTCAGTATATCCTCATGTTTAGGGGACCTGCGGCCCCTTTTCTCTCTATTTAATGTCTTGTTTAACTCTACTGAAGTGTTGTTTGTATAAGTGTACAGTGAGGAAATGTGTATACTCTTTTACCTTCATTTACAACTCAAGGACATGACTTGTGGATGCGTTAAAGAGGGCTGGTTTTGCTTTGCTAAAAGTCTCGACATCCTATCATTTCATATCATCGCATACAGACTCAAATGTGAAAGTGAGATGGAAAATATCAGCAGGTGCACACACACACATACACACACAATCACACACAGATCTCCTATGTGAACTGTCAGTTTACTTTAAAACCTGATCAGAGAGATGCTGCTTTTGAAGGCTCCATTAAGGGCTTTAGAAACCCACTCTGGAGATCTAGGAAAAACATGTCTGTTTCAGAAGTGCCATCAGCCTGTTTCTTTAGATCTCTGACCAGTCTAAGCAAAAAAACAAACAAACAAAAAAAATCATATCAAAATATGACAGAATGTGGCCTGTTCTGCCTTCAGACTAACTTTCTTTACCTTACCTAACCTCACCGTCTTTGAACTGCATGTGCTCCTACTGGCAGTCCCCATCCTCTCAAACATACACAGCAAATCTGTTTAGGATGGACACTTGATCCAATCTGCAGTTTGCGTCTGCTGCAGTGATGTCCTGTATCTCCCATCTGACCCCCATCGGCATCAGCATCTGGCATTAATGAGGAGATAATGAGTCTCCTCTCCTCCTCATTTGGCCATTCATCTACTGTAACTTCCCGCTGCGTCTGCTGGGACAGCGTCACTGAGAAGAAAAACAATTAGGAGTGGACAGATGATATTAAACCCACCACAGTCATTCACAACAGTGCCACACACACACACACACAGACACACACACACACACACACACACACACACACACCTCTTTCATTGCCTGATGAGGAGTTTACCACATTTAAATTCAGGGTTAAAAATGTACAACCCCAATTCCAAAAAAGTTGTGATGCTGTGCAAAATATAAATTAAAAAAAAGAATGCAATGATTTGCAGATTTCATAAACACACATTTTAGTCATAACAGAACATAAAAAACATCAAATGTTGTATCTTTTTAAGAAGTCTATTTTGAATTTGATGGCAGCAACGTGTCTCAAAAGTTGGGACAGGGCCACGTTTACCACTGTGTAGCGACCCCTGTCCTTTTAACAACAGTGTAAACATCTGGGAACTGAGGAGAGCAGCTGCTGGACTTTTGGGAGAGGAATGTTGTCCCATTCTTTTCTGATATAGGATTCTGGCTGCGCAACAGTCCTGGGTCTTCTTTGAAATGTTTTTCATTTCACGATGTTCCAAATGTTTTCAGCTGGTGAAGAGTCCGGACTGCAGGCAGAAGTCCTGCTGTTGCAATAGATGCAGTATGCAGTTTAGCATCGTCTTGCTGAAATATCCTTTCCTGAAAAAGACTTCATCTTGATGGAAGCACATGCAGGCTTTTGAGCTGAGTGCTCTCTCCACTCTAGTCCAGATGGTTTCCAAAAAGAATGTCAGTTTTCCACTTTGCCTCTGTCTATTTTAAATTAGCTTTGGCCCAAAGAAGACATTGGTTTATGGCTTCTTCTTTGCATGATACAGCTCTAACCTGCATATGTGGATGGCACGGTGAACTGTGTTCACAGACAGTGATTTCTGGAAGCGCTCTCGAGTCTCTGCAGTGATTTCCATCATAGAATCATGTCTGTTTTAATGCAGTGCTACCTGAGAGTCCAAAGAGCGTCCAATTGGGCATCCAATACAAAGTTTTGGCCTCATCCATTGTGCATAGAGTTTTCTCCAGATTCTTGGAATCTATAGATGATATTTTGTACTGTAGATGATGACATAATGAAAGCCTTCGCAATTTTATGCTAAAGAACATTATTCTGAAATTGTTCCACAATTTGTAGACACATCTGTACTTCTGAGAAAATCTGCCTCTCTCAGATGCCCGTTTTATACCCAGTCATGTGACTTACCTGTTGCCAATTAACCAAATTAGTTACAAAATGTTCCTCCAGCACTTTCTTTTCAGCACACCTTACTTTTCTAGCCTTTTGTTGCCCTCCTCTCAACTTTTTTGAGACATGTTGCTGCCATCGTATTCAAAATGAGATAATATTTTCATGGAATAGCAAAATGTCTCAGCTTGATATGTTTTCTATATTCTGTTGTGGATAAATTATGGGTTTATGAGATTTGCAAATCGTTGCATTCGGTTTTTATTCCAACTTTTTTTTGGAATTAGACTTGTAATAAAAATGTTTTCCAATGTTCTTAGTGTTTTGCTGTGTCCTGCACCAGTGGTTTTAAATCTTTTTCTGTCACGATATACTTTAGAAAAACAGCCCTCTGATGTGTGATTGACTGATTTTTTTATCAAAGAAGAGCCCAAATGAAGGAAAAGTGCAATGCTTGTTTTGAGTTCATCTGGCAGATGGACTGATGACCTCATCACAAATCATCATAGGTCATAATCCTACAGGATTGGTCAGATTTGAGTGAAACTTGCGCACAATGATCACCTAATGAGTCTTCACCCAAATTATGCTCAAGGGCAAATTGTTTGTTTTAAGGGCCCTTTTCCATTTTCACTGTACAAATTTCATTCACACCACTTACAGCTTCACCAAATTCTCGCTCCTGATGTCCTGAACAACATTAAATTCAATCCATTGAGCAAAGTCGTTGACATGAGATTCTCAGTGTTGATAAATTTTGCATGCACAAAATGATGAAAAAAAAAACAACTTTGTGAAATACCAAACAATGTGATAGCTTGAAATATTGCTTTGCCACACGTGTTGCATACCAGTTGTATCGTGTTAGATGGCAATGGTCAAGATGGAGGGAGTGGTCCTGTTGGTGGAAATTCTTTTGTTACAGCAGTTGAAATTATAAATACTAATAATAATAAACAACAAAGATGAGACTCAAAGCAGACAGAGGCAGAGGAACAGGTACTAACAGAAGCTGGGACAGAGAGAGGAACACACAGAGAAACAAAGAGAGAACTAAAAAACTCAACATTACATAAAACTGGAATCAAAACGGGAATCAGAAAATAACAATAACCAGGAATCCAAAATTCAGAAACAACACAAATGCCCCAGACCGTGACAACATTACAGTAACCTGTGGATTGTGATGGATTATGAGCTAATACATTACTGATGTTCTGGTTTTATTAAGCTTCATTCAAATCTTACTGTTCTGTGGGCCTCTGTTATCATTGGCTCAAATTGACTACTGCTCAGATTTTGATTTTGCAGTTAAATAGCTGTAAGATTCTTGTGTTTCAGCATTTAAAATGCATGCTGTCTGTTGATAGCTGTTCCTCGGACCAAACTGTTAAATCGTCAGTTATCATCTATATACAGTAGTTATCGCATATTTTCAATTCATGATTTTAAAAAAATCTAAGTCAAAACACTGCAAAAAAAGAGTTTAAGTGTAAAAGTTAGTGTAGTTGCTGTTAATAAAAAAAATAAAAGTGTCAAAATAAGTCCTTATATATTCATCGCCCAACATTTGCACACCAGAAGTGGATGGAAACACAGGTTCACTTACTTTTTCCTTTGCTCTATTTTTGGACGGAAACTTGGGTGTTAACGATTTATTTAAACAGATGAGGCGGTCTCCACGGAGAGGTATGGCAAATATCTCCAAGCACCTCCTTTGAAATGTCATTATAGTCTCATCTGTGCACACAAGCAGAGAACAAACACCTTTACTTCAAAAATATCTTGTTAATCTTCTTGTTTATATCACCAGATATTCACGTAACAGCTCAGTTTCACCGATTAGCCTGCTGTGAGAAAATGCCACTTTGTGATCTTTAGGTAATGAAATGAAAATACTAATTGCAGCCATAATGACTCTCGACTCCTGCAGATGTTTACTAAAAGCTCCCTTTCAAGCTGAGCCGCAAGTTTATGTCTCACAGCAGTGAGTCAGACAGGTGGATAAAAATACACGCAGAAGTCAAACAAATGTCAAGTAAACTGTTTCCACTTTGGCGCAAATCGCTTTGGAGGCAGTAAAGCTGCTGTTGGTCTTGAATGATAGAGTTTAAAAATACACTGCAGTCCTATTCTAAGCTGCAGGCTTTCTGCCCCTCATCATCTGCATGCAGCACGTACATCTGTGTGCAGCACGTACCTCACCACACTATAAACACACACTATTATGTGCAGACGCATCGCAGTTCGACACATCGCTTCAGCTCTTTTCTCACAACTAAGTTTACTAGTATGTTCTTACATACCGAGTTTACAACTGCAGCATCTATTCCAATATACTTTAGTTATTTTAATCTGAAAAGTAAACTTTTTTTTCCCTAATTTAATCCATTTCATAAGTCCATTCCCTTTCAGCTAATAAGGGCATCACAGCATATGTGGACCTATGTGTTTTTGTTGTGAAATGTTCCTGTTGGAAAGTTAGGACTTTTAGTTAGGACTATATTTTTCTAAATATATCTCCGGGAAGGGTTCTGTGTATTTCAGTACTGTTTGTGCATACTGTATGTTATTGTATACTGTTGCTGGGAGCGAGTTCTGTGGCTTTGTAGTGTTATGAGCATGTTTGCACAGACTTGTACCCGCGCAGACCTGGTGAAAATCAGTCATGACCATCAATAAACTATACTTGTAAATCTGTCTGTCTCTTTGGTTTTTAAAGAAAAAAAAATTGCTTTGCTGTATACAGACTCATGATGAAGATGTGACACCAAGCCTCTAGCTTTACCTGTTTTTAACTACAAATAACCAGCAAGTACAAGATGTAGCTTGTGTCAGGCTGAAATGAAGCTGAAATTGTGAAATGATCGGTTCTCTGCATGTTACATAACCATGTCTGTTCAGGTAATTGATTGTTCCCTGCATCTGCACTACAGCGCATCATATCCAGGTTACGTCACCTGTGTGATAGCATTTGCATTTTCACACCGGACTCTCATTTGTATCAAGAAAGCCACGCGGTGAAGATGTGAGTGGTCAAACGAGGCTAATTTTTGATTGTAAAATTAAAATGCTGGGATGAGTGCCTCATATACATTCCAGTTTTTCTCGTCTAAAGGTAAAATGAAACCGTTTTGTTTGTTGCAATGAATCCTCTTCTTTATTCTAGCCATGTATGAACAGCATGTTTTCCTAACAGACCTTTAGTGGAAATCTTAGAAAGTGACGTTTATCTGATGATAACAGTCTGAATTTGACTAGTCGCATAGAATTTTACCATCTTTCCTGAATGGAACATATCCACCGTGTTTGACTCACTGCGTGAGTCAAATGAGTTCAACATGGGTTGTTTTTTTTAACACATTTCTGTATTTTACCAGCATCGGGGTTATTCTGCTTAGCTAAAAGTGAAATAACCAAAAAAAGCTTGTTTTGAAAAACAATTAACCTCCTGAGACCGAAGCTCCTGTTTGGCATGTGTTTTAATTTCTTACCTATTTGTGATTAGTTAGAGAGGAACTGTGGTGCTGTATGAGGGTGTGGGATGTCTTCATGATTGGGCATAAGTTTCCTTCACATTCACTTTCCTTTGTCTTCTGTGATATATTTGAAACCATATTTGAACCATATATTTTTTTATTGTAGTTTAAAAAAGTAAATATAAATAAAAACAAGTCTAACCAATAAAAAACATTTAGATGTTAGGGGGAAAAAAAACATAACAAAAATAAAAAATTGTGGATCGTGGATTTTTTTGTCCATCATATCTGAAGAAGGCACATTAAGAAAGAACACAAGAAATGAATGTAGATGTGTGTGCTGTTTAAATCTAGAACTGAACAAAATTTAAATCTTTTATTTAAAAAAAGACAAAGTTATAAAGAAGAAAAGAGAAGTACCTTCACAATGTGTTTGTATTGTAATACTGTATCTATTCTATACTGCCTATGCAGAAGTATTGAATTCTCGACCTGACAAATGTACTGCATTTTAAAATTAAAACAGACCAAAAACATGCTAAAAATCAAAACTAAAAATGAACATTTTAGAGGAATTAAAAAAAAAAAAAAAGTCGGGGGACCATCCAAGAAACGAATGACAGACAAACAAACAAAGGATCCCAGAATTTGATTTTTTTGAAAACTTTAGATCTTCCAAATATGGATGCTTCTTTCCGCCACTGATTTTTTTTTTCTTTTACCATCAGTAAGTCAAAAGTGTAATTATTATGTCAGAATTTTGATTTAATAACTCAAAATTTAGCAGGCGATTTTCATGCCTTGTGCTGTGTTGTGTTATGTTTATTTATATAAAACCATAAATAAAATAAAAAAAAACAACTCAAAATTTAAAGTTATTTTCTCATTAGTTTGAGTTAATAAGTCAAAATTTTGAGTTACTGTAATAACCCTAAACTTTAAAGTTGTTTAAATGTCCAGCAAGCTAATCTGGGGGTTAGGTGTAGCAGCAGCACACAGTCACAGTAGATTTATACCCTGCAACGTTGTTCAGAAAGTCTGCTGCCCTTCATAATCAAAGAGGAAAGTATCCAGGGAATATTTCTGCTTTGCTTGCATTTTTCATTAGATAATGAAAAAAGATAAAGAAAAATGTTTATTCCTTTTCTAAGAGGACACATCCCCAAAGTGTGCTTTTTCTGAGAATGGTTCTCTGAACTCTACATCCATCCATCTTCTTCCGCTTATCCTTTCCTGTGTCCACTTGTGCATTAATTATTGTTTCAGCACCCTGGTACTGTGACACTGAAAGGAGGAAAAGGAGGAGCTCCTCAGGGAGGCAAAGGGAGAGAAAATGAGAGAAACCGTGTGTGTGTACATCAAACACAGTGTTATCCTGATAAAAAAGATGAAAAAGCTGAGTCTATTTCATCCATTTAATAACAGACACTTTAAAGCTTTCAGTGAAACTGTATTGTGATGGTGACTTTTAATTTTTTCAGTAAGGCACAGTGCCCTCCATTTCAAACTATTTTGTATACATGTATGCACACATTCCTGTATGATATGTCTAATGACTTAAGAAAGGGGGGAAAAAAAGCCATACCATCAAAACAAGCTCGGCAAGGGCCCACCACACGCGTGTGTCCTGGCTTCTGTAATCTAATAATCTGGGCATGCTGGAAACTAACTGAAGCTAAACACAAACTGTGGAATTTGTGTTTTATTGTTTGCACTAAATGCAGGAAAGAATGTTTCGATGCCTCATGTGAACACAAGAAATGGCACAAAAAGCTAAAGCTGCTTCAGTCTGAACATGAACACCTGTGTGCTGGTTTACATGCAAGCTTGAAAAACTCAACTTTTCCCTTTACATGTTGGTGTGATAAGAAAATGTTTAGTCAAGGTTCAGAAAGCAAACAGCACCTGATATAAAATTCTAATGGTCATCTTGGACAGGTTTACCCCTAATAATTCAATATATGTACAGAAATATGTGTGCAGATACAAGATTTAATTTTTTTTTAAAATTGCAACAAACAAACATACAAAAAAAAAAAGACTAGAAGTTCTGAAGAAATAAAGAGAAGTAACAGATAAATGCAAAAGAGCTCAGTGAGGCATTAAAGAAAAGCCTGGGATTTAAATAAAAAACTAAAAAGAACAAAAATAAACCAAGCCCTAATTCAAACGTGTTAGGAGAGTGTTTCAGAAATGTGGAGCTCAGAAATCAAATGCTGCTTCTCCATGGGAGGTTTGGCTGGTTCATAACATATCAGCAGATCAAAAATGTAATTTTGTGCCGAGCCGTTCGGTGCTCTATAAATGAAATGTGTTTTAAAATCAATTCTCGGCCACACGTGGAGCAAAGATCTGCGAGCTGGTGCGACGTGTTCCACTTCATTATGAGAGGACTGTAGCAGCAGAAACTCGGGAGCATAGATGTTACTACTCTTTTATTTTTATTTTTCCTTTTTTTTTTAAGTTAAAATGATTTTTGCTCTGTTTTCTGTCTTGTTTTTGAATATCATTATCTAAAAAAAAAAAAATCCTCTCAGCCAAAAATTGAACTGGATCCAGATAACCCAGTGCAGCAAATATACTCAAATATACTGCTGTACATTTATAGTAAGTACAGCAGAAAAGGTTGAATCCTTTGGGGACAAATGCAGTAACTCCGGTGTATCCCTGGAAGACCTGGAAGGTCAGTGGGGAGAGGAAGAGCTGGGTATCTTTGCTTAGACTGTAACTGAGACCCGGACCCGGATAAGCATCAGAAAATGGATGGATGTTGGTTATTTTTTAGTATTTTTTATTTGACAAGCACAAAGACTCATGCCACGGCAAATTTTTAAAATTAAGATTAAGTGTTTATTAGTTCCACAGCTGGGAAATTCACATTACAGCAGCAAAATGAATAGAGCAGGAATAAAGATGCAGCATAACCTATAACAATAGTACTATATATGAGGCATGTATGAGGCATGTGTGAGGCATATATGAGCTATGATATGATGCAAAAGTTAGTTTGATATTTTTAGATATGGGATACTGCATAGCGCAGTGGTTGATTATTATTAATTTAGGAGTGTTATGGTGGTTATTGTTGTATTTAGATTTTGATATGTGTGAATGTGTGATGTGGTTTCCACGTGCCTGTGTGTTACTCAAAGGATTGTTTAGCTAGCAAAGGGCCGCCATGACAGAGACTCCTGTGGTGATTAATTACATCCGGCAAGCGTTGGTCTCCAGGCTGTTTGTTGTGAGTGATAAATGCAGCCACGTTTCCATAACTTTGTAATGTGAAATTTGATTTATGGCAGAGACATTATAAGAGAGAGACGTGGCACTTAAATAATCTTAAACTGAAAACTATTAAGCAGCAGCAAAGATAATGACAGAAGTTTAACTTTCAAAGTAAGAAATATTTTGGGACTTATAAATGTCCTTGCACATATTGTTGTAATGCATATTGTGACATAGTTTAAAGTGGTTTGTTTTTCCTGCTGTGATTATTAGTCTAGGATCTATGCGGACATAGAGCACGAGCACACACTAGTAACAGTTTTCAGTTTGTTTTAATGAAACAGTAAAGTAGGACGAACCAAACATGTCCCAACTACATAAGGTGGCCAGATGTCCCTCTTTATGTGGGACTGCGGAGGATTTTAATCCCTTATCTCCTGTCATTGAGACAGCGTCCCACATTGTGACTGGCTCTGCAGGACGTGCATATTTCTAAAGTCTGTCTTTTACCCAGTGCATGTGAAGAAACTAGGGAAGGCTTTTCCATATTTTCCAGGGGAGGTTAACCTGCTTAACGCTTCACCCATCCAGGAAAGAATTCACTAAAAACTCACAAGCCTTGCAGAAGATCGATGGACGCATCCCTACTGAAAACCAAGCAGACAGCACAGCAGCTGAAATAACAGTGAAATAAATAACAGGAAGATATATGAAACTGTAAGAACACACTTCGGCGTCCCTTTATCCTTATTGTATTTACTTGGCAAGACAGTCGAAAATTTTGCTTTCAGATATTATTCATTTGACCTTTACATGCTAAATGCAAATCTTGTAACCTGTGCGGTTTATTGCATTTTTATTTTTAAGCTGGATTTGAGCTGGATATGCAGTTTGTAAACTACACTAAAATCCAGACAAATTGAGCACAAAACACAAAATTAAAAGACAGTAAATAAATAAGATAAAGTAGGATAAAAACAGACCATAAAAATGCAGTAGTCTAAAGAGATGTTACACCAGTATTAAGTACCAGTATAATGCAAACAAGCAGCGCTCTGTACTATATTACATTTTGAAGCACAATACTATAATTTTTTTAACAGTAAAATAAATGTTCTAGATAATCGCATGAACACTGTAAGTTAAAAGCTGTTAATACTTTAGCTGGTGGTACTTTAGTGTAATTGAACAGCAAAACTTCTCACAATGTTCTAAATATTCTGCCTGCAAGTTGGCAAAGAGACTGTGTTTGGCAGTCCCACTGTTCCATGAACCAGAGATGATTAAATGGAATTAGATGTAAATGTTCCTAATCAATGATTAATGGGTGCCTGTTCACCGCTTGACGCTTCAGGCGAGGCTCCATCTCGACTCAATAAGGGTTCATCCGAGGAGGAAGATATTCATTTCTCAAATCCATATAAGAATTTATTCAAGCCATGCATTTTATTATTAAGTGGTGAAGAAAAGTTCTTCTATCTACTATTTAAATGCAGTAAAGTGGAGTTATATATATATAAATAAAATAGCTTTCGCTCAGGTTATGGTTCTAGGTTTCTGTGCGGTGTTTGAACTGAAAACGTGCGTACAACCTATTGGGATTCAATATAATATTCAGAAAATCGATGTTACTTTCCTGCTGCCTGGCTTGAGTAATAGGAACAGGTGAAGCGGGTAAACAACATCATGAGAGTCAGAAAATAGAATCCGTCTCCCACGAGTGCATCCGTTGCACTCAAGCGCGGTCGACAGGACACTGACTTGTCACCATGGCTACACATTTTCTCACTGCCACATATTGTCATTTTCGGAGAGCGCCGGTAACACGGGCTCATCGCGTCCCGCGGGCAAACACACCTGGACAAACTCCACTTTGACACCAGCCGGAAAACGCACAAAAGCCGAAACTGTAATGCGAGGGATTTATATCTCGACTACTACCCTGAGCTCAACTCCTTCTTCTGCTCTATGATTAAATCAGGATTTCACACTGATATTTCACATGCTCATCCGTCTCTGTCAGCAGGCGTCGACTTATTGGGATTCATCAAGTGTTCTGAATATAAACTGACACAAATGAGTGCAGCTTGTTAAGAAATCCCCTCTGTGCATCTCAAGCTGCTTTAGGGGTGAGGAAGGTCTCACCAGTGTGCACTCTGCTCAGGATCGCTGCGTGCATTTCAACTGTAATTAAGCTGATTTGCAAATTTCATCTTTTTGTTATTTTTGAAGTGCACTAATTGATATTTAAGTCTTGTAACCCTTGACATATAAAGAGAACTTTTATCTGATTCTGTACTTTTCCCTCAGTGTTAAAGTTTTTCACTTAATAATGTCTTTTGTTGGAGCAGCTTTACTGTTTTTGTCCCTCTTATCAGCAGCAGCAGCAGAACAGCTGATAGCTTTACAGCACAAAATAACAAAGCTATAAATAACAAAGAACAAGAACTGCTCAACAGCCAAACAACCTCTTAGTTTTTGGAGGTGATGGAAAGCAAGAACTTAAAGGAGAACGAGCACCAGACTTAGATTCATTGTGTGACCAGAAACGCTTTATCCTGATCTGATTAGCATGCCACAGTCAGAGCAGAGCCACTGCTCTTCTGCATCAAAATGAGCCAGCTGTGGTGATTCATTCATGCATCTGTCTAGGATACTTCCTGGATGAGGTGCTTTTGGGCATGACCAACTGGAAAGGGAGACCCCAGGCGTTCTGAGGATATGCTGACGAGACTGGAAAAAAGATCTGGTTAATTACTGAGTCTGTATCAAAAAATATCATTTAGAAATATCATCTAGAAAGGTGTTGAAGCAGTAATAATAAACATTTATGCACTAAACCTTGACACAAATATTGTATCCATTGTTATGTTTGGTGCTTAAGACAGCCCAAAGTTAAGCTTGACCTTGCCATCAGCATAACATGGATTCTGTGAGTTTGCCTGTATTCAAACAGTATGGTATACAGGCCTCTAACACAAATGTATCAGATATTTTATTCTTGCTATTAAAGTCCAAAGGCTAAAAAATGATTTTGCCATCAAGGCAAAGCAGGTAAGATGTGGTTATCATTTTTGATAATTCAAAGTAGTCTTGAACTAACAAAGTACTTTTATTGCCTTTGCTGAGCTGATCTGTACCAGGGTTTTGAATTCTTTGGAGTTTTGAATTATCCTAATGTGTTTCTGTACGGCTTCATTGTGGTTCTTTGACTGTCAGAGTTTGGTATCTGTGTTTAGTTTCCCCAGTGTTCCTTGCGTGTCTTTCTTTGAATTTTGCTTCCCCTTGTAATTGTCTTGATTTTCGATCAAGATTATCACCCGTGTCTCATTCCCCCAGCTATTTCCACTTCCCTGATTACCCCATATGTATAAATAGTCCTGCTCTTTTCCCCTTTACTCTTTGCCATGGAGTCTGTGTATCACACTCTGTATGCTCCATGTTCAACTGTCTCCTGAAGGCTTGGGTTTCTGTTTATTCCCTTTTGGGACTTTGGATTAGACTTGGCTTCCAACCCAATAATGGTTTGTTTTCTGTTTGTTTAATTCCTGCATTTGAGTGCTTTCCTATACGATACACAAATATAGCCACACTGCAACTGAAAACTCAACATAGCCTTCTTCTCTAAAAGCGAAGAAAGCTATTTTAAGCAGAGAGCCCTAAAGGCAAACTTATCCCTCTTGCAGCATCAGAGCTTGTTTACACCTTAGATCGCATCTCATACACAGCGTAAATGGTCTACCGGTTAGAGCACATCAGCAGAAATAACTTCATCGCTGCAGTTCAACACCTGACGTGTTGAAACTTTGCTGCATGTCACTCTCCTACTCATCATTTTTAAGTTTAAGCCATCCATAAAGAACAAGAGTCCTTCTGTTCCTTCATGCAAGTCCTGTAATTTAAGGACGTGGGAGCCAACTACATAAAATGCTCTAAACTTTGCCCAAATAGAAATCCTTTGAGTCAAACAAGACTGGCCAAACACATGCAGGTCAACAGAAATTACAGCTTTGTGACACTTAAATCCCCTGATTTTTAGGCACTGGTGACTCTGTGCAGCTCTCCATCAACATAAAGCACGAGAGAACCCCTGAAGAATGTTCCAATTAGGAGGCATGAGCATGTCTCAGAGCTGCAGATAAGATGCACAGCCACATCGCTGCAACTTGACATTCCCCACAGCCACTTGTGTGAACGTCCATCAGTCTGCCGTCCACGCACCAGAGGTTTCACGACAAGTCGGTGACAGCAGAGTCACAGATTCAGATGGTGAGGAATGCCATCACTGGTTAAGAATATCCCTGTCCTGCTGTCATGGAGAAGTATATCTGCAGTCTAATGACACAGGCAGGAGCGACCTTTAAGATATCATTTGTATTTCTAACCATTTTCTGCCTTTGAGTCATCCTCATTTATGGTGCCAGATTGTTTTGTTCCACCTAACAGTGGTCATTATATAAACTGAATGGGATACAGATGTAGAGCACCGCAGATCACTGTCATCTAAAACACAAAGGCCTCTGCTGAACACTTTGTACAGTACTATTGTGCAAGATGAAACAAAAGTAGATCGACGCTGCCATGAGACTTCTGGTTTGTTACCATCAGTTTACTATATTGGATGTGGGGGAAATAGTCCCTAGAAAAAAAAAGACCCAGCTGGAAAATGTGAGAAGCGTAAGAAGGATGTTTTTTGTTATTCAATTCAATTCAACTTTATTTGTACAGCGTCAATTCACAACAAACAGTTGCCTCAAGGCGCTTTGTATTGTAAGGTAAAGACCCTACAATACTGCAGAGAAAACCCA
>JAVDPK010002587.1:53025-64800 GCA_034780415.1 Cichlasoma orientale
AATTAGTATTACATAGAAATAAAATACTAGAATTTCACTCACCAAAAATGGAAGTTCTTGGACAGGCTGTTATTGCAGTTACCACAACACCACACGCACAATGGAGGCTGCATCAGCATAGATGAAGCCTAACACATAGCTCTGGCGGATGTAGCTGTCAGCTGGCATCATGCTGTATTAATACATAACTTTAAGCCTGAGTACAGTTGAAAAAAGTGAGTAGTTAAAAAAGATCATCCCCTGTGCAGCTGTCACAGATGGGGAAACTTTTTTGCACCCGGCTGTAAACAATTATTTCTGATGTAAGTTTGGGCATTTAAAAATAGGAGTCAATGGGGACTGGCTCAGTTTTCAAATGGCCATTTAAGGAACTGCAGTTTGGCTCTTTTTGACTTCATTTCTCAGCCACGGAGGTTCCTGCTTGGTTTAATTACATAGCCTGGACAATGAAATTCAGAGAAAGAAACTGAAACTGGTATTAATGATAACAAATGTGGCTTAAGTGTAGAGATATTACTGAAGATGAAGCAGTATACCAGGTGGATAGTTGGGGAAATGAGGGACAGGTGTGCAGGCAGCTGACAATGAGGTGGGGAAAACCTAGGCATGCCTGGTGGGCATGGACGGCAGGCCAGACTGTGGGATAATAGATATTGCAACAGCTGACTGCAGAAAAAGATGCTGAATAACTGAAAACAAAAATCCTGCTGGTGCATGAATCATGCACAGTAAGTACATACACATCACACCATAGCTTATAGGTGCAGCACAGTGCTGTCCTTCAGTGCTGCAGCATGTCATCTTTTCTAATCTGGGATTGCCTAATCCTCCTGTGTTCCTGATCCAGGGCAAGGGAAGAGACAAACACCTGGTAACTGGAAAAGGTTCCCTCAGCTGTGCTTACTGTTTACAGAATGGGTGGTTCTTGTTAACCCTGCTTTCTCCTTGAGTGCAGGGTGGTGGTGGACTCTGGGGACCATGTGCACCACCATCATGGTTCTCTCTACTCTGGCTTTTGTACTGCGCCAGCACCTCTTCGGCCGAAGTAAGACGTAAGTTGGCTTTTTTGTTTATCTTAGCTGATGTTTATGTCTGTGTTTGGTGCAGCAGTCACACAGTATAGGTACATTCATTTTCATGCTGGCCTTCGGGGGGAGGAGCTAACACAGCAAGTTTCAGACAGAGAATGAACTGAAGGTCCATACCAAGGCCCAGTATGATATAAAGTTTATAATGCAAAGCTAGTATAATGCAAAAATAAAAACAGAGCGCTGAACAGCAGCTTGATACGTCCCCTTTAAGGTTTTGCTCATCAACAGTCAAATTTAGTCTGAAATAAAAAAGAAAATACTACAAATAATGTCTAAATATTTGCGCAAATGTAGAATATAAGCTTTTGTTCATGTTGTTCTTGGCTTTTGAGTCTTTAGTGGTATCTACACAAATTTCTCACACAGATGTAGGCATACACATTTTTATTTCATAACTTTGTGATACACAGCTGTGTGCTGTCACTAACATGCTCCTTGGTTAAAACTGAATTCTGTTGAATCCAATAGGAATCCAGACTCCTAGTTTCTTTCAACACCTTGCAGGAAACTGTCCCTTCTTAGCAGCGATCTAATGAAAAAAAATACAAAATGTCTTTAGATGTTTTCCTCTCTGACCTTGCTCAGCAGACCAATTTTAAGCATCACTTTACTTCTGTCTGATCCCATTTTATGTCTCAGAAACTCGAGTTTCAGGTATTTTTTTTTTTTAAACACAGTGGAATTTATTTTGCTTTCATCAGGTGCTCTGGATGTGAAGGGATCTTCATATTTTAGAAGACATTGCTTCAGATGTGCTCATTCTCAGGTTGGCACGTACTGATTTCAGCACACAGTTCTGTATAACGAGGTGCGGCACCTCGGTTGGAGATCCAAGCCTGCTGCCAGTATGAGAGTATGAGAAAGCATGGATCACAACAAGAGCCCTTCTTGCCTTCACACGCTCAGCCCCTGGGCCGGGTCTGTCCTTGTATCTTTATCTCATTATGACGTTCATCGTTTACGGATGAGCAAAGTAATTATACGGTGTGAACAACAGTTCAGTTTAGGGCTTGGATTTGTTCAGAGGTGACCGCGTGCTGGGAAACAAGCAATGATTACTGTGAAATGTTGTTGACTTTCAGCAGTAGTCAGCCTCATAGTGAGGCTCATTCTGAGAACAGGATGCTATTCTTAGCTGATTAGAAAGAGGTAAATACTGCCAAAATAAACACATTATTATGATATGGCAGACTTTTTACTCCACATGCTTTTATTCTAGTATTACATGCCATTTAGAGGTCTTTTACAAAACACGCCATAAATGTTTTTGTTTTGTTTTTTCTGGGCTAAATCTGGTTGCCCAGTCATAACTAATGTTACTGAATTTGGTCAAAATAGTTTTGCTCAAAAATCAGAAACTTTAGTAGATATCACTTCACTTTTTTCCTCATGCTTGTGCGGTGCAGTGATTAGCAGGTTGCGACACTGCGACTAACCCTGTTTTACTGCACAATTACCACATGGAGATTTTTGCAGTAAAATAAAACAAAGTAAATATGATGTATTTTAATAACTATATTATATCAAAGTCAGGGGCTGTTTTTATATTACATTATCAAATGCAACATTTTTAAACGTTACAGTTTAAATGTAATGTACAGTAACACTCCGACTGACTTTGGTCTTATGCTTTTACTTCTGCACTAGCAGGGTTTAAAGTGGGATTTAGCAGGCGGGTGAACCTAAAATCAGATGTGAAATTACTTTATCACAAAATAGCTTTTTTATGAGCGCCGGTACTTTTTTCTTTGTGCAGCTTGTGATCAGCTGACTTGCGCTGCTACTCCAAAATTCACTGTTGGTTGTGGATTTAGCTAACTGATCTCAACAAGGTGTAAGCAGATGTTTCACGACAAATAGACACTATAACGCTAGTTTAAAAGGTAAAATTTGCTGAGTGAGTTTGAGCTGCACTATCACCTTAAATATAAGTTGATGTAAATATAAATCAATATAACCTAACATGAACGTCGCCTGCTCTATACCAGTCCAGCATACTGCATCACTGTAAATGTCACCAGAATACTGCAAATAACCAGCTTAGCCTGACTGAAATGAATCAAACTGTTTAGTACAGTATTTCCATGCAACCTTTGAATAGCATAAAATTACTGTATTTCAATTTGTTTTGCAAGATGTTTCCCAAAAACATAATTAAGCAACACATCATGTATAGAACCAATATCTGATTTAAAAACTCTGAAATGAATAAGATTTAAAATTACCTGCTACTTAAAAAGGGTTACTCTGCTAGCTCCTCTTTTAAAAGGCTAGCTAGCTAGCAGCCACAACTTTATTGACATCTGCACGACGAGAAGCAAACAAGGATGTGTTGAGGCTGTAAGCGAGCCGTGAGATGTCATTATTATCTTATTATTGAGCCAGTATCTCCATGTCACCACTGCAGTCAATGCCAGGCTGCGGCACAAAAAAATGACCTCATTCAGCAGTAATGTGCATTGACCCGCCAAACAGATTCAATTAATTAATTGAAGGTGCCCGAATGCGGTTCTGCACGGTTCAGGACCACTTTAACCCCTGTGTACTATGCAATTTGAAATGTTACTGCTGTGCTCCCCCCTCACCCTCCTAAACAGTCTTGTGAGATGGCTGCCCCTCCCTGAGCGTGGTTCTGCCTGTTAAACGGGAGATTTTCCTCCCCTCAGTCACCATGTGCTTTATCATAGGGATTTGTTGGGGTTCTCTCTGTAAGACTTAAAAAAAATAAAGCACCTTAAGATACCTTTTGTTGAGAACTGGTGCTATATATATTTAACTGAAATTAATTGATATTTGGGCTCTTGACCTTTAAGGTGCAGTTATGGCTCTAAATACAATCTTATAATCAAGCAGAAATGTTCTCAAGCATGACATTTCAATAGGAGTTTAATATGAGACTTTTAATATAGCCTGAGGACTGAGCCAAACATACTATGTGATGGATTTAGGCATAATTTTTCTCGGGAGCACTGCTTTGCTCAATAATTGCCTCGGATTTAAACTGTCATTTTCCTAATAATGCAGGTACATTTAGTAATAACCATCATTTTGGTGTGGCATAAAATAAATGGAGAACAAACACGGTAATTGCATTGTACTCTATTTCTTGTGAGGTTAAATCGAATATAGAGAGAGGGTTAATGGAAAAGGTTTTCCAGGTTTTCAGAGCTGATTATCAAAGGAATTAACATTTATATGGATCCGTTTCACACAAGCTAAAAAAACAAACATACTGCCACTGAGACATGCATATGGATCCATTTCACATTAAATGTACCTATAAAATATTAGTATATTAATATACTAATATTTTATTATGCCCAGGGTTTATGTGCATTTTCCCATCAAGAACCTTTTGTGGAGTCATTTGATACTTTATCTGATTGATACATTATCAGACACTCATACGTGCAGATTCATTTAAATTCAGAGCTATTCTTAAAGTTTACAGTTTAAAATTAATTTGTTATGCTAGTTTTATTCTTGGATTCTACCTACTAGAATAACTTTGCAACATTCACAGCTCAAAATGATCTTTATTTATCTTGCTTTGAGGCTTGGTGCACATCCGTAGTTCATCCAGTGTCTGAAACAAGCTGTTTACCTCTCTTCCACCTTACTACAGTATAAGCCAACCTTCTTCTGATTGGCTGCCTTATGCAAGCAGAAGCTTTGAACAGCAGGTGACTGTGCCTTCTGGGGTGACCATATCTACACTTGTTGACATCATACAAACACAAGAGTGAAAAAATGCTCACAGAAACACAGCATTTAGCGCAGGCTGAATGGGGACCTGACGTGAGACTCTGAAGCTGGCCAGTCTTTAACATGTCGAGCACAAAATCCAGTATGATGCTGGATTATACTGATGTATGAATAGCACAGATAATATTGTGGTGCATTTACCACCAGCGAATGCACGTCGTGTGCGCTGCTCCCTACACGCTCGATCCAGCAGCTCCCTCACCCAAACCACACGCAGCCTTTCCGGTGGTATAAAGACATCTGAACCAGACTATTTCCTGTTAAGTGAGAAGGGAAAACTGTGGAAAAAAACAACCGAAGTCTCCCAAAATAGTCCAAAGTTTGTGCGGGAAAATGTTCTATGAAGCACCTCAAGGTTGTTTTCCTGAGCGAAATGCAGTGATTTTGTCCTCAAAGGGATTAAACAACATCATCTGGGTGTTGAGCTTGCTTTGTGCGTGCTCCCTGAGCAAGTCCTTCAGTTAACTACACTTCTTTATAAACTACAGTAAAATCACGGCTGTTATTGCAGAACCTTATTGTGCAGAGAAAATCACATTAAAGCAGGAACATTCTCACTTTCCACTTATGTTCATGTGATAAAAGAACATCCTCATTATGAGAAAACAAACAGGCAAGCGCAAACTGACCAGCACTGTGTAATACACAACTCTTTTTTTTTCTCCCTAGCATCACATCACTTCCCCCGACTTGCGGCCATGGTTATGCGTCCATTATCTCATCACTTATCACCTTCACAAGTATTTTTCATTGCACTATCCTCTCTCTGCCCTCCGCCTCATTCCTTTCTTCTTCACAGCTTTCCAAAAAACCCGCGGGAGAAGGAGTCACCATCAGTGCAGAGCAAAGACCCTGACAAGTAATGCTCAGTTGCATACATCCACCTCAGGTAAGCATTAATGGATTCTTGTGCCACAGATCATTTCCATTAAATAATCACTGATAAAAGCCTCTATTGTGGCTTTTATCGGCGAACCCTTTTTGCAGCCCACTTTTCAATCTTGACTTGTGCTTCTTAGATCAAGTTTTTCTGCTGTTTTCTTGCTTTTATTTCTCTCTCTGAGTCACTCGTTCCAGTATTCTCAGATTGTGCCGTCAATTTCTTATTACTACTTTTGGTGAATTTTATACTGTTGTTTTTTTTTTGTTTTTTTTTAATAGCGTTTTGCTAAGACTCAAAGTTAGGGCTGTGGCTGCTGTGACTGACTGTAACCCATAGCTGTCTGCAGGTATCATGACCACTGATTCAAGTGACTGAAACAGACCTCTTAACCATGTTTGTACTGTTGGAGGCATTGTGCTTTACAGCCAGTTGAATTCATAGGCAATGCAAAGGGTTTGTGCTCTAGTTTGGGTGAGTAAAGTCGTAGTGTACTTTGGTTATTTAATTATTCTTCATGGTTCCTGCATCATTGACTCAGTGTTTTGAGTTTTGTCTTTTTGGTTGTTTTTTTAAATCCTAGTTCATGTTTTCAGTGCCTGTTGTCACTGAGTTTATTAAAACCGGGTGTGTGTATATTGTCTGCGTTTCCCCTTGCCCTTTGTCAGTTTGTATTCTGAAAAATAAAGCTGTTTCATGTTCACATCAAATAATATTTTGAGAAACATCCAGCACCCATATTCAGTGATGGCCAAGCCCTTGTTTGTTTGAATGTTCTATTTTTCCACAGCTTCCAGCATGAATGGTGTGAGTGACCGGACTCAGTAGGAGCGTATTGAAAAGGTGAGACCTGCATTATTCTGCCAAACCTTCACACTGCACCCTCTAACGGTCACAGCCCAAAGCCAGGGGAGACATGGTCTATTATTCAGAAACACTGCACTGAAAGCCAATCTAGCATTAAGAGATGTGCATTCTGTCAGCGTTTAATGGCCCGTAGCATGCAGCACTGTCTACACTGCTATGTTATATCATCCTATAACAATGATCTGGAAGCTGTATACCGCTACCACCCACAGTTTAGCTCTCTGTTAATGGATATCAGTTTCTAGAGTCCAGTTACACCGTGTGAAACCTGTGTTGGACCTTTGAGGCGGTGGTTGTGGTCAGTGCAGTGACCCAGCACACTGTGGGGACATCATGGCTGAGAGAGGAGACAGCTGGGCAAGTGATGCATGTTTGCCAGAGCACTGGAGGGATGTGAGAGACTGGAGCATAGAGAAGAGACAAAGCCACAGAGTAAGACTGTTTTTCCACACGGTGGTCTGAGCATGTTGTCGTCTTGTTTTCTAGGAACAGAATGAATTCAGAGCTGCTGCACATTGTTTTGTGCCAGTGCAGTCGATACTAAATCATTTAGACAGTGTGCTGCGCATTGCGTGCACAAAGACACTGGGTATTGATCAGAAGATCAAGCGATGTCAGTGCTCTTTACTTATCTCTAAACTGCAATTATGTGAACAATTACCCCTTTGTGTCTGACTGTTCATGCCAAGAGTTGCTGCTTTTGAGGATACAGTAATTAATGAATTTAAGGCTTATCTTCAGAAGCAGTAATGCATTAAGCTTGTTAGTGCTATAGACAGTAAAGGTAAGGCACAGTTTTAGGGGTGGGGCTGCTTTGAATAACAAGTGGATACTGACCAGGCTGCTAGCTGCGAGCTTCCAGAGGAAAAAACCTTTTTAAAACCTTAATTTAGGGCTAACTATGCAAAATGTAAGTATTGCTTATCAGATTTGAATAACTGTCTCATCACCATCATGAGACAGATTAGTTTTACCCTACTGATGATGTATTGTTGCAAAAGCAATCCTGCTTAATTAATACAACAAGAACTGCAGGTTCAGGCATTTGGTGTCTGTGCATCTGCAGGATTCTGACTGAAAGCCTCTCTGTCAAAATACTGTAGCTCTATAGTTCTTCGGTTGGTCTCAGCCAGTCCACCTGGGCCGGTGAAGGAATTCAGTATTAGGTAGCTGTGAGTCAGGTCACAGGTGGTGGAGTGGGTCAACTACTAATCAGAAGGTTGGTAGATTCATGCCTCCAGTTTGCATATCAAAGCATCCTTGGGTAACAAACTGAACCCCGCTGCCCTTGATCCAACTCTGTATGACTGCTAGAAAGAGCTTAGGTATAGATAAAAGCACTGTATGAATGAGTGTGTGAAATAAATAAATAAATAAATAAAAAGGTAAAGGCCCTATAATATTAGAGAGAAAAGCCCAACAATCAGAAGATCTCCTGCACTAGGAGGTGGTGGGAAGAAGGAACTACAGAGACATCCAACAGAACCAGGCTCAGGGACGGGGCAGCAATGACTGGTTGGGTGGCGAGGGGAAAGAGAAGAGAGGGAAGGACAGCACAGAGATGACAACAAGACAAACTCGCATTTGAATGGTCATGTTAATGCTTTTTTTAAGCAGACGTTTAAAGATGGCTACTAAAGTGCAAGACGTGCTTACTTTGTTCACCACTGCTAATTTGTGCGATGAACTGGACCCCAGCACCCTGTTTGTTGTTTTTGGTGGCTATTTGAAGTATTATTAATACAGTTCTGATAAATAATATAACTTACTGTGTTAATTGTACTAATATTGCTCCAGTTTACATGAGTGAAATTTAGATTAGCAGGGGTGAGTGTCTGCATGATGCAGACGATGGACAGTTCCTGGACTTTTGGGCAAGAGTATGGAGTGGAGTTATGAACTAATGTTAGGAGGCGAAATAACAGGAATACTACAAGCTGGAGCCATACACAGAACTCTAAATGCAAAACTACTAAAAACCTAAACATACTCTACAAATTTGGGAACAGAAGAGATTTACAGAACTCACTTAAACAGAGAGAAACACAGACAGTGGGCAGGAGCCAACAATGACACAACAACAACAAGGACACGACTGAGAACTAGGAAAAATGCTGACAGTACACACACACACACACACACACACACACACACACACACACACACACACACACAGGCAATCAAGGAAATAGGACCTCTTGAATTGTCTGTAACACAGCAGGTCATAATATTTCTAAAGAAAAAAAAATCAGTTAACCCTGTAAAACCTGAACCATGAAATAATTGCCAGAACACCAGTGTTTATTGACCTTCTGACAAAAAATAAATAAATATAAATTTGCATATATGAATTTTATTTTGTATCATTTTTGCTACATCAGGCATGTATTATACAATTTATTCAGGTTTTTCAGGGGACAGCAAAAATCACACTGATGGTACGAAGGTCTCAAAATCTCACAAATTCATGTCGTAGTCATGATGAGACTCAGACGCAGACTCAGAATAAAAGATAACAGATTTATTTACTGTGACACAAAGGCAAGATTTTGACAGCTGTAGGATTTCCAGTTAGTGCACCCAAGGCTCCAATACAGACAGGTCCACAGATAAATCTCTTCACAGGGAAAAATCACTCTCAGTAACTCACTAAGAGATAGTGCTGGTTTCCTGCACAGAGGAGGACAAACAGGTGCCGCAAAGGCACAGAGTAGTAGCAGGCAAATGTTCCGATAGGAGCCAACTTCGCTGTTTCCAGATAAACGAGGGCGTTTACTGAAGGTCTTCCTTCCTCTTAAAAAGCACAGCAAATCAGATGGTGGTTAACTCAAACACCCACACATAGACAGAGGGAGAGGAGAGAGAGAAACTGGGTGAGCCAGCACAGGAGGCCTGGAGGACTATGGCATGTCAAATATGATACACTTGGGTTTAGAGGGTTAAAATGCTCCAAAAGGCACAAACACATTGAAGAGGTACAGTTCAGCGACTTGAAGTAGTGAAGGCGAGGCCTAGAGGACAGCAATCGGCTACAGCTGCCTGTTTCATGAGACTTGTCGAAGCAGCTGCGCTCCTAACTTAAAGCCCCAACTGGATGGAGTCAAAAAAAACAAAACAAAAGAAATTCAAGCTTGCTAGAATGACCTGATAGCCCCTACACTTCTTCAAATAGGGTCAGGTTTGTTTGTTTTTTGTCTTCAATAAAATAAGGCAGTGACGGACAGTGCTCAAATTGAAGTTTCAGAAAGTGACTTCACAAACCAGTGAACATAATAACTACATCCATCACTGCTATGCAGTCTGCCAGGCCAGCAGGTGCCACAGCAGCTTCAGTAGGGTGACCAGATCCCAATAAACTAAATATGGAGCAAACACTGTGTTTGTGTGGGACAAAGTGGGACACATCACCAATGCTGAGAGGTAGCCTGAAATTTTCATATCTAACTTTTAAAAAAAAGTTTAAAAAAATACAATGAATTGTGTGTGTGGCTATTTAGCATGTACAGGCCAAATATATTTCCAACTCTCTTGCCAAGTGAACACAATAAGGATCAAAGGAAGCTTAAGATTGTTCCTTTGGGGCCAGAGCAGGTGACATTGATGGAAATTTGAAAGTGCTGGATAAGGCTAAATGTAGTAATAAATCAAAAACCCAGACAAAGTTTTAAGTCTTTTGAAAGCCTGACTCTTAGTCCCAATTAAACCCAATTAAAACTGAAGAAAATACTTTTCAAATTATTTGTAAAATTTAATTCTTGAAAAAATGCAATTTCTGGTCATGAATAAATTTGGACACCCCCACATTTATTTCCACTTAAAATGGCTAAAATCACACACAGGTGTATCACATCAGGTGCACTTGACTGTTGAAGTGAGAGTGAACACCATGGTGAGATCAAAAGAGCTGTCTGACGCCTTCAGAAAGAAGATAGTAGCAGCTTAAGTCTGGTAAGGGATTTAAAAAGATCTCAAAAGAATTTGAAATCAGCCGTTTCACTGTCCAGAAAATGGTCTACAAGTGGATGACATTCAAAACAACTACCAACATGCCCGGGTCTAGCTATTCAAGCAAGTTCACCCTGAGAGCAGACCACAAGAAGCTAGAAGAAGTCTCCAAAACCCCTAAAATGTCATCACGGGGCCTACAGCAGGTCCTTGCTACTGTTGATGTAAAAGTGCATGCCTCTACAACCAGAAAGAGACTGCACACGTTTAACAAGGAGGAAACCTTTGCTCTCTGAGAGAAACACGAAGACCAGGCTGAAGTTGACGTGGTGGAGAGTGCTGTCACATATGCTGGTACAAATCAGCCATAGGAGTTTAACTGGGTTGAGATCTGGGGATTTCAAAGCCCACAGCATGTAATTCACATCTTTTGCATACTCATCTATTCCTTCAGTTGGCTCTCGTGCCCTTTTAATAGAGGTATTGTTATATTTGAATGCATCATTTCAAATAGAATAGAAATGTTTTATCATAGGATGAAGGTGATCACTCAGATCAACTTCATCAGGGATCTATGATGAAGGTGATCTGCAGAATTCTTGCAGGGACCTTTTTCTCTAAGGGAACAAAGTGGACACAAGACATGTCAACCAAATGCCTCAAAAATGCATAAGAGCCACCAGATCCCCTAACAGTTGGAGTCAAGGGCTCAAGATTGTCTTTTGAATTATTTCATCTGTACACACTTATTACATACAGTACCAGTCAAAAGTTTGGACACACCTTCTATTTCAGTGGTTTTTCATTATTTAAAAGTTGTCTGCATTGTCGATTAATACTAAAGTCATCTAAACTATGAAGGAATAGATATTTAGTAAACAAAAAAGTGCTAAACAAACAACAAGATGTTTTAGAGTTTAGATTCTTCACAGTAGCCACCTCTCGCTTAGATGACAGATTTGCACATCTTGGCATTTTCTCGGTCAGCTTTATGAGGAAGTTATCTGGAATGGCTTTCAGTTAACAGCTGTGCCTTGCCAAGAGTTAATTTCTTGAATTTCTTTCCCTCTTAATGTGTTTGAGACCATCAGTTATGTTGTGAAGAGGTAAAGTTGGTATGCAGTGAATAGCCCTATTTCATGTTCTATTAATTATATCTAGGCGGCCTGTAAATAATGGCACACATCACAGGGTGGGAACGACCCAATTCAAATAAACTCACTTCAA
>JAVDPK010002587.1:69287-81223 GCA_034780415.1 Cichlasoma orientale
TATATATTAAACATCAATTTGCATATATGAGTTTTAATTAGTATTTACAGTAATTTTTCTGCATCTGGCATTTTTATGCAATTTATTGCTTAAAAATATATTGGGCAATTTATTTAGGTTTTTCAGAAAAAAAATCACTTGGAATTACAGGGTTAAGGAAAACATGTTTGTAGGAGAGCAGCATGGTGGTGCAGTGGTTCCCGCTTTTGGTTCAAATCTGTCTGTGTGGAGGTTTTTGTGTGTGTGCGTGCGTGTGTGTGTGTTAGGTAAACTGGCTGTAGGTGTGGATATGATTGTGAATGGTTGTTTGCCTCTCTTTCACACATGAACTCCAGAAAATGTTGGTGGAATCGGGTCAGGGGAAACTGCCCTGCAGCAGTTATATTCTCACTACTGGAACTACAGTGTGTGGCTTAGGTGAGGGAGCTACCGTGAGTCAAGTGTGCATTCAGGCATCACGCAGACCTTGTATGAGGGAGCCGGTAGGTTAGAGGCCATTTAATGACCCACCAATCCAACTGCAGCAGATATTTGTATTCCCACAGCACGTCCATTGAGGCTGCAGTGCAGGTCTGAAAACAGTTACATATGCACAAGGGAGGCAGCCTGACCTCCACCAAGGCTGAAAACTTCCTTCACACCATACATGGATTGAGTCTGTGGATCCAGTTGAGTATCTAGATCTGGATTAATTTGAGATATTTTCAATCTGACGTGTGTTTATGAAGTGGGGGCAGAGCAGTGTAGCGGCTAGCGCTACCGCACAGCAAGAAGGTTCCCGCTTTGAACCTTCTGGTCGGATGGAGCTTCTCTGTGTGTTTGCTTGTTTCCTCGGGCTTCCTCCCACAGTCCAAAGACATATTTGTTAGGTTAGCAGGTGATTCTAAATTGGCCGTGGGTGTGGATGTGAGGGAGAGTGGTTGTCTGTGTGAGTTCTGTGATAGACTGCTGAGCTGAAATATTTCCATCCATCCGTTTTCTCAAAGGATGAAGGGAAATAAAGAATTCTTCCAAAAACTCCAGGATCCAGATTCTGATTGATTCCAAATGTTTATCACCTCTAAGTTGGGCAGAGTCTCAACTCTGGTCAATTTTCCATATAAATCCATAATTTTGAGTAACCCTGGTAACCAAAAGGCAATCTGAACCAATCACACCTTGGCAGAGGTTTTGACAGTGTGTTATTCGATATGCTTAAATGTTTTGTGGGATTCCCCCCCCCCCAAATGTGTACCTTAATGTTGGCAGTGAAGTGTCAAACTAATTTTTTCCCCCCTTTTTCTTCCTTTTTTTTTCTCAGAATGCTCTTCTGGAAAAACATCCTCAGTGGAAATGCGGAAACAGCCCAGTGGGTCCTCCATCTCCTTTAAGCAACAGCAGGTCTCGCTCCAGTCAACAAGCTGATCCTTAAAGTCAACTTTAGATGTTCTTCAACTTTCTGACAGCAAGACAAATCCCATATTTTTGCCCGAAACAGTCACTTGGAGTAGACAGCCTTTGAGCCGCTCTTGTTGATGGTTTTAAGTGTTTTCTTTTATTCCCAGTCACAAAGAGATGCCAGGAGACGTTAGGAGCCCACAGAAGTGTACGCTCTGTGCCACGAGCACCAAACCCGATATGATTGGCAGCTTTGTTTGAGTGTTTTGGCTTGCTAAAATCCCTCGTGCAATGATCTCTAAGTAGTTGTTTGACATTCCAGGTAGGGAAGCAATTTCACACTCGGGTGTATCATTACTCAACTGTTCCATAAGCGATGAAAACCTGAGACTCTCCGGAATGACTAAAAAACTTTCTGTCATTACCGAGCTGCCAGACCAAAAATAAACAAGTGTTTTCTGTGATGTACACACACGGCCTGCTGCATCTTTATTTGAAGGGAAATCCACACCCACACTGCCAGCAGCACAATAACAAGTTGCCTGGCTTATTCCTTTCTATAATTGGGCCTTTTACTCTGCACATGGATTCACAAGCATGTCGAATTATGACTAAATCATATAGAGTGACGATTCAGCCCCTATGCACAAGATCTCAGCAATTAATGCTGTTTTTCATCTTTTTATGGGCTGCATCATTTCCCTTGCCAGCAAATGAGATCTTGTTATTTCCTGCCTGATTACATAAGTGATTGGATCCTTATTGATATTAAGGTTGTGTGCTGCCCCAGAGACACCAGTGTGCATTTAATAATACGTTCCACTGGGAGCAACAGACCGCAAAGTTATTTTCGAAAAGGGACCAAAACTGCTTCTGTGGCGGGAATATGGCTGAGTGTTATGCATCTACTCTATTACGAACTCTATTATGGCGAATATCCCTGTTTGTCACTCTGACAACTGTGTATACCAAATCCCTCCAGCTGAAGCACTCTACTGGCAGAAGCCCGGGGAACTAATGAGCCTAATATGTCCCCAGGAACGTCGCCTCTGCCAAGTGTGCACTCTAAATCCTCCTGTGTAATCAAAGCAGTGCAGGACACAGATATCTGCAGATAGTGGCAGCAGCACTTCCATAGCTCGCTGTTGTCTCCTGCCCCTGATGAGCCTGTCTGACTCAAATTACTAGGTGAAAGCAGGGCTTTTGTGCACCCGGTAACGTGGAGTAGCTTGGGTAATGAGTATGGTCTTCCTGAACACTCTGGTAGACCATGGGAGTTAATCTAATGAAGGGAAGAGAGCCATGATTCATGATGACCTGAGAGTGAAACAGGAAGAAAGGTACACATGGACACTCAAACACAGAGACCTTTTTCCTGTGTGCTGCAAACTTTAACACTGTTGCAAAAGCAAAAACAAGAGCGGGCTCAAAGAAAAGAGAACGGAGTAGCTCTTGAGACGCTGGACATATGTAGTATGCAATTCAATTTTATTTATATAGCGCCAAATCACAACAAACAGTTGCCTCAAGGTGCTTTATATTGTAAGGTACAGACCCAAAGCATTTAAACATCAAGTTAATATGGCCTCTTTTAAAGTTAGTGTATGAAAGAGGTGTGGCACACAGCTGGAGGGGAGGACGCTTTAATGATTTCCTTTATTCAGGTGTTTCAGTTATTTAAGAGCATCAAACTTTCTGCATTTCACTGTTTCTGTGTGTTTACTTTAATCCAAAGTGGCCATAAATTTCATGAGCATCTCTTACACCTGAGGTCATAAAACACAGCAGCTGAGCTTGAAGAAAAGTGCAGTGCTGTGAAAAAGTATTTTTCCCTTCCTTGTTTCTTACATGTTTTAGATCAAAAACCATATTTTCACATTAGACAAAGATAATCTGTTTTTAACTGATGGTTTCATTTATTAAGAGAAAAAGCTATACAAACCTACCTGGCCTGATGTGAAAAAGTAATTGCCTCCTAAACCTAATAACTGGCTGTGCCAGCCTTGGCAGCAAGAACTGCAATCAAGTGTTTGTGATAACTGGCAATGAGTCTTTAACGTGACTGTGGAGGAATTTAGTCCCACTCTTCTTTGCAGAATTGCTTTAATTCAGCCACATTGGAGGGTTTTCAAACATGAATAGCCTCTTTAAGGTCATTCCAAAGCATTTCATTCAGATTTAACCTGGACTTTGACTTGGTCACTCCAAAGCTTTCACTTTGTTTTTCTGAGCCATTCAGAGGTGGACTTGCTGGTGTGTTTCAGACCATTGTCCTGCTGCATAACCCAAGTATGCCTCAGCTTCAGGGCGCAGTCCTCAAGTAGCAGAGCAGCCCCAGACCATCACACTACCACCACCATGTTTGACTGCTGGTATGATGTTGTTTATATGAAATGCTGTGCTAGTTTTATGCCAGATGTAACAGGACTCAGATCTTCCAAAAAAAGTTCAAATTTTGTCTCATCAGTCCACAGAATATTTTTCTGGCTAATGTGAGATGAGTCTTTGTATTCCTTTTGGCCAGCATTGGTTTTCTCCTTGGAGCTCTGAGATTTTTGCCCAATCTCATTCTTATTGTTAAATCATGAACTCTGACCTTAACTGAGGCACGTGAGGCGTGCAGATCTCCATTTGGTTCATGTTAGTTCACTGGAGTTCTAAAGCCTTAGAAATAGCTTTGTAACCCTTTCCAGGTTCTATTTAAGTGATTTCTTGATTTAGCAGGTCTGGAAGTAATCAGACCTGGGCGTGGCTCGTAAAACTGAACTCAGCTTTCCAAAAAATGTGGTTAATTACAGTTAATTCATGATTTAACAAGGGAGGGGGGGGGCAATTACTTTTTCACAGATAGGTTTGGATAGCTTATTTTCCCCTTAATAAATAGAATTATCATTTAAAAACTGCATTTTGTCTTGAGTTAGCTTTCTCTGCTATAAAAATTTGTTTGCTGATCTGAAACATATAAGTTTGGCAAGTATACACAAAAGTAAGAAATCAGGAAGGGGGCAAACAGTTTTTCACAGCACTGCAGCTTTAAATTGAGGCTCGGGGGTCTCATTTTGTTAAATGGCCTTTGTCTCGACTCCTCTCTCCTTGTGTCTCTTCCTTGCCTCCTCTGCTCTGGGATAAGCCGTGAGGATGTGTAATTTGGGATATGAGCAGTTTCATAAACATCCTGCTCTTCAGCACAGGGGAAGATTTCACAGAGACAGACTTTCAGAAAGAGTCATCCGCTACACGAAGCAGTTTAGTCTTAGAAATGTTAAGCAGGTCTACTGCAGAATTAATTCTGACTTTAAAAAAAAACAGAGACTTTTTTGAAGTAAGAAGAAAATGGTGAGTGAGTGACAGTATCTAACCACTCAGCGCCATTTACCCTGGTAGAAAATGTTTGTATTTTGGGAAGAACAGTTATCAGGACATTTTACGGAAAGAAAAAAAAAGAAAAACTGCAGTGACAGAAAACAGTAAAAACAGCTGTGCAAATCTGTAGCAGAGCCCGGATGCTGCAGCTTTTTAATGTGGCAGGACTTGTGTTAATTCTTCATTCAGGCGCTTTCACTGGGCAAACACGGCTGACAGTGTCCTTACTGCTTCATGTTTCCAGTGGCTTCTCTAAAAACTCCATCTCGTTGCTTTTCTCAATAACAAAACCTCAAATTATGAGCCACCATTTCCTCTTTCCTTGTTGTCGAGTGTCATTAGTCAGAGCAGGTGTCACAGACTGCTGCCATGGCAACGTCAATCTTGGTCTTGAGTTAGCCCGAGGCGGTCTTTGAATTAATCAGTCTTTATTCATTTGCACTGGTTACCAGCGACAGTACCTGGAGGGTGTGGCTGGAGTGGGAAGAAGCAGTTCGTCACCTCACATCCTCACGTCTAGGCTGCCAAAGACATTGTTCATGCTTTGATTCAAATCATCTTAAGTTTTCCTTTTTTTTTTTTTTTTTTTTTGGGGTTTAGTTTTGAACCTCTGAGTGTTGCATGTTATTTATAATAAACAGACATTTACCTTTGAGACATTTTTTGTGGCTGTTGAGCTGTTTTGGATGTTGAGATTCTGACAACTGATGCGAGAAGGGGGATACAAAATGTAAATAAAAAAAAGCCATGAGCCTTTACTGGGTGATGCAAAATACTCAAAATAAACAAAAGGGAAATTAAGACAAAACTAGAATCCAAAAAGAGGGAAAACAAGAAGAGGAGGAATGAGAGGTGGACTACGAAGCAGGATTTCCTCTTATCCAGGTAATTTCAGGGTTACACCTGAGTTTTCTGTACTATGAAGGTGGTTCACTTCTTCCCCATGGTAACTCATGCTTGACCCTAACCTGCTCCAGGGTAGGTCATGTTCCATATTATAAATCAGCAGGTACAAAATCACCACCAACTTCTGAGCAATCAATTTCCTAGAAAGTGCAATCACCAGTCCTGGAAGATCCCTGGGACCTCTGTGCACAGCCAGCAGGAGGGTCTAAAGCATATCAATAGTGTGTGAAGTCTTTCCCTGATGAGCATCAGTAATAGCTATAGATCCTTCAGTGCAACTTTGACTTTTTCCGGTTTGTTGCAAACAATTTTACAACAGTTTTGTGTTCAATAAGTTTTAACATCTGATCATAAATCAGGAGACCTATTTGTACTTGCTCACCTTTTATCAAATTTGCACGTAGACTAAAGCCTACGTTTGATTCCTGTTTTTATATTTATTTTTTACTTGGTCTCAGACCCTTAAACACTAATTAATTTCATGAAATACTTGATTATATTCTATCCAATGATAGAGTAATGATAGAGTTGGCTTCAAATAGGCAAAACTTTATTAATTTAGTAGCTATTTTCCAGTCTTACTGAACAAAGTGCTTAAGGTACACACACAGGTTTAATACAAAACTACTCTACAGGGCTTTTCTGCAGCTTTCAGCTTTCTCTGTATGAAGCTTCAGATGCAGTACACTAATGATCAATCATTTGTCCTGTTGTAAAAGGTCACGCTGATAAAAAAATTAAAAAAAGTCTGGATCTTGGAAATGACGGGAATGCTTGAGTGAAGATGAGGCTGAAATAATTTTAAGACTTGAAAACTGAAGTAAATGTATTTAAAATGACTTAAACTGTGGCAACATTTTGAAAGACTGCTGCTGTTTGGGTGCCTAATCTCACAGATTTATCAGTAAACTCAGTCTGTGATGGTCTGCTGTTCCTCCTAGTCTGATCCACTTATTCTTTCTTTTCTCTCCTCTCAGCTCTCCCTCTCTCTCTCTCTCCTCTCCTCTCATGTGTGTTTTTAAGTCACCTTGTATTTCAGGGGCGGGCCTAACCTGTGGCCGCCTTCCTTGAGGCCATCAGCTAATTATGGAAGCCCTATTTTTATATGAGGAGACCTCCGTGTCGTTGCACCAACTACACTATGGTTGTTTGCCCTTCGGTAACTTTTGCTTGCTTCTGTGTTTGACTGCCCTCGTCACCTGTTCTCCTCTCCTTTCCTTAATCGTGCATGCGCTACTTCAAGGTGAACATACTCAGAGTTGATTGAACTCACTCTGATCAGCTGTCCGGGAACAGGAAATTGATAGTTGCCAGTCACAGAGTTGATCAACACTGACTTTATTTTAAACTCAGAGTTTGCTGAACAGGACCCTGATGGATAAAGACAGGACTATGTACACACACACACACACACACACACACACACACACACACACACACACACACACACACACACACACACACACACACTCTGGGATAGTTGGAAATGAGACACAGGTGGAAACAATTAAGTACAGGTGAAAGTAATGAGGGCAGGACAGACAATCATAAAGGAAGGAAAGGGAAAAAGCAGGAAGTAAAACAACGAGACGTGAGAAAAATTGATCCTGAAACATACAGACCAAATGGGGGACACATAAAGCAGTGACAAAAACAAAAGAAAAAAACAAGGGCCACAACAGAGCATGACTGCTCAGGCTATGATTATATGTACAGGGGAAAAAAATAGTATAGATGGGTTTAAGCAGCAAAGTACTCAGGTTTAGAAAAAGCCCTTTCCACAGTGTTACAGTGTTAAAAAGCCTTTATCCTTCCACAGAGGATAATCCGTTGCGATCAAAATGATGTCCACATAGAATAAAAGAAGAATCTCAAACAAAATGGCAGTGTTCATTTTTTTTCTCCTTGTTCAAATCTGCTCCTGTGGTAATCCTCACCTCATAACCAGTCACAGTAAAACAAAAGTCCGATCAAATGTCATTCAGACGCAATTAACACAGAACAGCACCGGTTGCTGTCCTCCAAACTCTCATCGGAACACCTGCATGCAAACACTCTCTGTTCCTCTCGGGTTGTACAGGTTGTGGCTTTGTCAGAGGGTTTGAGTGGGCTGGAGAGGTTATGAGAATAGCATGATATCTGCTCAACCAGCATGCTCTCTTTTCTCAGCACCACCAGGGTGCCACTTCAGACCATGAGCAACGATATACAGGAGAGCTACTTCTAATAGGTCACGTCTGAGCATCATGAGAGACGACAGAGAACCACAGCAGTGGGCTGCCTGATACTTATCAAAGCCAAAAATAAGCAGTATAGCCTGTTAAAGAGTCAGACCACGAAGAAAACTTTGCAGGCAATAATGAAAAACATATAACCTATAACCCTTAATAATATTTTAATGAAACTAATCAAAATCCCATAAACCACTGTCAAAAGGTGGGACTACAGTTGAACTGATGTAGGTTCAGACTTTATGATTTAATCTTAAGATTTAACTCTTGCCTGCCATCACATTACACCCTCTACAGGACACATCACATCTCAGTAAACACACCCCCAGGACATGCCAGTAATGCCCACTGGCCAAGATATTCACTGAATTGTAAGGACTCCCTCTGATAAACCCAGACAAGGAGGTTTAGTCATTTTGCAAGACTGCATTTCACCCCTGAGACACAAACTGTATCAATGCTCACAGCATCAAACTAATCCAGCTGCCTCTGTTCAAATCACCATGACCATGCTCCAGCAATCAGGCCACAAGAATGGAGGTGACCCAATAAACCATGTCCATATATAACGAAGAGTGATTCCCCCACTGCAGAGGAAGAGGCCTGGGCTTTCCCCCTGTCTGCTCCTCTTGGCATAGCTTCAGTTCACTGAGTGACTCAGCTCCCCGGATGCCCCATGGCAGCCGGGTGGCAGCAGAGGCTGAGCTGAACTCAATTTGTAGCCGGTTGTGTTGCATTTGAAACTAACCTCTGAGAAGAAACAACATGAGTATCTCCCACAGGAAAGCTACATGATACATTTAAATACATTAAAGCATGTGATAAAATAGTACTAGAAGAGTAATTATCTGTCATTTTGTTTTCAGACATCATATTGAATATATTTTGTGTTTCAGACAATTTTAATCTGGAATGTGGGAAATTGTGAGGCGCATCACTATTGTTCGACATTTTATTGAATAAAAAAATAATGAGGTTCATAATTTGCAGATTAATTAGTCTATTATTAATGCAGGCAAACATAACGAAGCAGCAGCGTTTCCACAGATTTAACATTAAATTGTCTTTGAAACAGCCAAACAACAACAAACACTCACTGCTAGCGGACAATAAGAGCCTTGTTATTTGTGCAATAAAGTGAAAACAATACAAGCGTAAAACAATGAAAAAAACTGGATGGTAGGACGGAAGAGGCAACAATAATTAATCATAATCAAGACAAAACAAAACGAGAGAAGAAAGCAAAGCCGCAGAACCAGTCAATCAGAGATAAAACATTTCAGTTAGAAAGGAGCTGTGGCTTTGCGAGGTTTGTGTCACCACCTGCTTGCTGCAGTTGTTGGTCTTCAGCCATGCTCAAGAAGATGGCAGCGACTGCCCAGTGGTTCACACTGAGTGTTTCTTTTCATTCACCTCTTTTTACTCTGCTGATACATCACTCTCTTTAATCATTAGTTATTATTAATCTCCGGCTCTCTTCCACAGCGTGTCTTTTGTCCTGTCTCTCCCCTCAGCCTCAACCAGTCGCGGCAGATGGCTGCCCCTCCCTGAGCCTGGTTCTGCTGGAGGTTTCTTCCTGTTAAAAGGGACTTTTTCCTTCCCACTGTCGCCAAGTGCTGCTCATAGGGGGTCGTTGGGTTTTCTCTGCAGTATAGGGTCTTTACCTTACAATACAAAGCACCTTGAGGCAACTGTTTGTTGTGAATTGGCGCTATACAAATAAATTTGAATTGAATTGAATTGAACTTCAGAATTCCATGCTGCTATTCTGCTGTTATTCTCTTATTACCACTGCACCTTAAAACCATCTCAAGATGTTGCTGTTACAGTAGAATGAGGCTACACCTGTTTTAGTTTAGTTTAGTGTATTCTTATTCTATTTTACTCATCCTAGTTGATTTACCTTTTTTATTTATTTATTTAAATTCTATTTTATTTATTATTCTAATTATATGTTTAACCTACCACAGACAAAATCTACAATTAAGAGTTTATGAAAGTAAATAAATGTGCTTAAAACAAGGTCCAAACCACTATACACACACACACACACACACACACACACACACACACAGCACTTTGCAACAATGAGAAAGGGAGAACTCCTCTAAAACAGAAAGAAATCTCCAGCAGAGCCAGCAGGCTCAGGAGGGGCAGCCACCTGCTGCGACTGGTTAGGGGTGAGGGAGAGAGACTAGAGCAGAAAGGGACAGGACAAAGACACATTATGGGAGAAAGCCAGAATTTAATCATTACTGCTGGTTAAATGCAACAGTGGTGTATAAACACAAGGAGAGTGAAAAGAGGTGAGCGGTGAGTGCATCATGGGCACTCCAGCATCCTGAGGCTATTGCAGTATAACTGCCATAATTAAACCTAACACAAAAGTAAGGAATTTTGTTACTGTTTCCGCTTAAATGGAGTCACATTTGTAAGGAAAACACATTTGTGGGTTGAGCAGCAGAGTTATATCCATGAAAAATGTTAAATCTTCTCTGCCAAACAGTTTATTCTGCCACTGACTCTTATCTGAAAGACCTCACAGTACCGTATCAGACTGCAGGGTTATCTGTGGTTCCTAGGATACTTAAGAGTAGAATGTAACTCTACTTTTACGATTAGGCGTAAAACTTTACTTTTTGATCAAGCTCATAGTTAGGGCGGGATCAGGTGGCCCTGAACCACTGGGTTTTATTGTAGACTCTTTACCTGATAATATAAATTCAATTTAAGAACTTTATTGTCATTGTACACCTCAGCATAACCACTGTGTGGTTATGGTGAGCAATGAAATTCGTACTTGCGGCTGCCCTACACACAATTGAAATAAATAACTAAGTTAAAATGAAATGAAAGAACACGTATATAGAAAATTTTTAAAAAGTAAAAATAAATAAATAATAAAGCAAGTGCAATATATACAGATATATAATATATACAGATGAAAAAAAAGGCAGGTGATCACAGTTTGATAATCAGTCAGTGGTTCAGTAGCCTGATGGCCTGTGGATAGAAACTGTTTTTTAGTCTGATCGTTCTTGCTTTTACACTCCTGTAACGTCTGCCAGGAACAGTGTGTGCTGTGGGTGGGAGCTTGGGGGGTAATCCAAATTTCCTCAGCTTCCTTAAGAAGAAGAGTCTCTGTTGAGCCTTCTTGACAGTCTGTGCTGTGTTGTAGGTCCAGGTGAGATCTACACTGATGTGAGTGCCCAGGAATTTGAAGGCCTAATAAATATAAAGCACCTTGAGGTGAGTGTTGTGATTTGGCGCTATATAAATAAAAGGTAATTAATGCAGGAGCTCATTACCCAGTCAGGCTCTGGTCCCGAGACTGCCTTACAGACCCACGCTGCCAGAGCGCCATTTAAATCCCACTGATAATCTTCTCCAGTGAGCAAAAATAAACTGCTCAGAAAGTATATGATAAGCTGATTTTTAATTTCAGGTTAATGACAGGTAATAAAAACATGCTGATGGAAACTAGAAAAAAGACAGATGAAATAATTGGAGGTGGAAACTGAGTTGATTTTAATGATCATTTTGAGTTGCTCCCATAAATGTATTTATGCTTTATAGTTAGTTAAGCTAAATCTGTAGGCCTGTAGTTTTTTACACTTTTCTGATAGTCTGCTTCACATTAATTCAGCTCTTCCTTTATAAATGCTCTCTCTGAATCAGCACTTTATTATGATGCAGGGGTTTGTGTGTCCCAGCAATCCCAGGAGCTATACTGTCCAGGGGCCCCTGGTAGGATCCAGAGTTATTATAGTTAACACAACGGACGAAATAACAAAAGCTGAAATTGAAAAAACATTTTTGTTAACTGAAATAAATAAAAAATGATAATTAATGTGAAAAAGAAGATAACTAAAACTGTATTGTGTGTTTAAATAATATGAGCTGAAATTATAGATAAAATGCCCTTCATTTTTGTGCTGTCAGTGGATTGATTTGTAATATTTTTTTCCGCTCTAGCGCCATACGGCACCTCACTGTGTGTGTGTGTGTGTGTGTGTGTGTGTGTGTGTGTGTGTGTGTGTGTGTGTGTGTGTGTGTGTG
>JAVDPK010002587.1:88146-105038 GCA_034780415.1 Cichlasoma orientale
GCCCCCTCCAATATGGCGGTGACGTAGGCATACGAGTCAGCGATCAATGCGGTATCTATGTATATATATCTATGGGTCCAATCTAATCAGCCAGGAAGAGAAGGAGCAAGTGACCTCCTGGATGTGATGTCATTGGTGATCAGATTTCAAAATAAAGTCTCAAACCACAGAGAAAACTACAAACACATGTAAACATATTATTTAACTGAAATTAGCTGCAACAGCACTAACTTTATATGAAATTAAGTGAGCACCTGCCCTAAGGCAGCACACTCCCCGGCTGGCCTCCGTGAGGTCACCTTGGATTAAGAACTATGTGGAAGTCCGATCAGTCCATTTACCCTTCATATGGCAGAAGTAGGACGACTTCTGTAACTGGCCTTAGAAATGTCTTAGTGGTGCCTTGCTCAATTATCTTTACATCAACCTTTCTTACATGTCCATCCTTTCCAGGGTGTGCTGCTGTGACCATAGACCAATAGTCGCGGGCACTCTGCTTGTGCCCGCAACGAATACACTGGACTCTGTTGTGCGTGTATGTGTAGAAGCTTGTCGTCTCATTACAGACGTATCCTAGCACCAACTTACTGTCTTTGTAGAACTTGATCTCCGAGCTTCCCATTTTTTCAGCTTGCTCTCTGGGAGGGGTGCATCCCAGTCAGCTGGTTCACTGGGGAGTTCCCTGAGCAGGGCCCTTCCCTGAATTGTGACAGGATCCAGCAAACCCAGTGGATTAAACACACTGTTGACAGTAGAGGACTCCACGTCGAGTGAATAGTTTGACAACAGACGATGCAAAGAATGTGAATATGTCTGATATAATCTCCCAGACCAGGCCTAAGCTGCTTTGTGTAGGTGCTATTTCTTTGTATAAGTCTAGGTCCTTGATGATTGGAACACAGCCTTCTGGTGTGAAAGCTTCTGTGACTATTTGTCAGTTTGACACAAACTTGTATAAGCAAAGGTTTGGCTCAGCGAGTGAAGCCTGTGTACGCTGAAGAAGGCCAATTGCTTCTTCTGCAGATGGTAATGATATCAGACCATGTGAAAGTGCCTTTCCACAAACTTCACTGTATCAGTTCCATGCTCTTGGGCTCCTTCCCTTATGGCTCTCCGCAGTCCATAAATGGCTACAGCAGGGGATGGTGAATTACCAAACACATGGACGTTCATGCAATTATAAATGACTGGTTTGGTGAGGTCACCGTCCTGGTGCCACAAAAAACGAAGAAGGTTGCGCTAGTTTTCCTGCATCAAGAAACAATGGAACACCTACTGGATGTCCGCCATGACTGCCACTCTCTCCTTTCAGAAGCATAAGAGCACACCGAGGAGAGCATTGTTAAGTTCAGGTCCTATAAGAAGCCCATCATTGAGGGAGACACCAGAGAACTGGGCACTTGAATTGAAAACTACCTGGATCTGATTGGGCTTTTGTGGATCATACACCCCAATGGATGGTAGATACCAGCAATGCTCATAGTGGTTTAGTCGTGGTGCCACTTCTGCATGATCATCAGCAAAGATCCTTGCCATGAATGTAACATACTGATGCTGCATTTCAGGATTCCTCTAACGGAGCACAGTAGTCATTTGTCTCCTGTGTTTTGCATTTACTTTTATTTCCCCTGTTCCATTATCCTAATTATTTTCACCAGTGCCTTGTTTCCCCAGACGTTTCTCACTCTCCTGATTAGCCCTGTGTGTGTGTGAGAGAGTGACTGAGTGTTTATATATAGTACTCTCATCCCTTTGCTCGTTGCCTCAGTGTCTGTTCAGCCAGTTTTCTAGCCTTGTGGCTTTCTCTCTGTGTCCTGGTGGACTTTTTACAACCAGCCTCATTAAACGGCTTGCTGTCTGTTAAATCCTTTTTGTCTCCTGAATCTGCATTGGGATCATTATCCTGCAAATCATGACATGAAGTCAGCATTGATGAGATGGCTTTCTAACTTTGCAAAGAGGGCCATATCTGAGATTGGTAAATGAAAGGACAGGATTGAGTTTGTTAAAGAACACAGACATTGGACAGAGGATGACTGGCAAAAGTTGGTCGTGTTTGAATCAAAAAGAACATTTATGAGATGTAGAAAAACAAATGGATACTGGAGTGCTGGACTCCATTTTTCGAGCAAGGTGAAGGAACTATGATGGTTTGGTGACTCTTTGGTGGTAAAATGGGTGTTATGCACAGGATAAAACAGACCTTGAACAATAAAGTCTATGATTCCATTTGCAAACCTTTTGCCAAAACACTGTGGTTGCTGCTTTATTGGAGCCAGTTTTCTCATACAATAGGACAATGTCCCAAAGCACAGATCCAAACTATGCAGGAACTATTTAGAGAAGAAGCAGTAAGCTGTTATTCTGTCATGGAGTGACCAGTGCGGCCACTAGATTTCAGGCCTGCTGAAATGTTGTGGGAAAAGCTTGACCATGTGGTGCATTAGAAGGTGCAGGAAGAAGAAGAACCAGTCCAGCTTGTGGTCGTTTCAGAAAGCATGGGGTAAAACTTCACCATATTATCTTATCAAATGCAGAATGCCAAAACGTCTGTCTCCTGTGCTCTGCACCTTAGTTTCCTCTACAAATCCACCATCATGCAGTAACAGATTATTATGGTTCACAGAAACATTAATAGTAAAACAAACTATCTTGTCAATGCATGAAGTTATATTATATTTTTTCCTAGAACAAGTCAAAATACTGGTTGTGAAAATGAATACAGCTGTTTCCCTAAACTTTTTACAAACCTATTCATTGTGCATTCTCCGTATGCGCTCTATGCACCGCCGACTCTGCACCGAACATAAATCAGATACAAAGACGTGCTGTTTGAAACAGTACAGCAGCTAAAGAGCCAAATTTTTTCCCTCAAGAGTGTCCAGAGAACAAAACAAAACAAAGTATGTGTCTTATGCATCACATGGCACCAGGTGGATAGTAATGCTGTGAGACCCATCTGTGAGAGATGTATGGTCACAACTAAATTTTGCTTCACCCAAATGTCCCAAAAGGCTATTATAAGATTAAAGGGTCACATGCTTAATCCACAATAAATATTCAGCATTTTGCATCTCAACTGGTCTGAGATGAAATCAGACTCTTAGACGTCCTCCCTGCTCTGTCTTTCAGCCCATGAAGGGAGACTCCAGCTAAATACATCTTATTTTTCTATCTATTTTTTTCTACGTTTTTTTTTTCTAATTGTTCCCAGGACATCAGTCTATCCCAGAGGGAACCAACACAGAAGCATCCTTCTTGCTGTGAGGTGGCAGTGTTCAGTGTGTGTTAACACAGAATCAGTTGTTGCTGATAATCAGTCGGGAGAAGGGTTATAAGGCCATTTCCAAACAAGCTGAAGTTCATCATTCTACACTGAGAAAGAGTATTCACAAGTAGAAAACATTCAAGACAGCTGCCATTGTTCCCAGGAGAGGCTGTCCCAGAAAATTCACCCCAAGGTCAGACTGTGCAATCCTCTGAGAAACTGCCCAAAACTCAAGAGCTACATCTCACCTTACAGGCCTACAGCACATGCAATGGTAACAGTCATGACAGTACAATTAGTACAATTAGAAAAAGACTGAACAAGGAAGGGTTGCCAGGAGAAAGCCTCTTCTTTCTAAAAAGAACGTGGCAGCATAACTTAGGTTTGCAAATTTGCATCTGAAGAAACCACAAGACTTCTGGAACTATTTCCTTTGAACAGATGAGACCAGAGTGGGCATGCTGTTTGCACAGCGGCATGTTAGGTAAACCAATCACAGCATATCAGCACAAACAGCTCATTCCAAGCACAGTGGTGGAGGGGTAATGATTTGGGCTTGTTTTTTTAGCCACAGTCAAAGTCCAGACCTCAGCCCGACAGAAATGCGGTGGCAGGACCTTTATAGAGCTGTGCATAAATGAATGTCTGCAAACGTCAGTGAACTGAAGCCAGATTTTAAAGAGTGGGCCAAAGTTCCTCCACAATGATGTGAGATACTGATAAAATCATACAGAAAACAATTCAAGTTATTGCTGCTACAAGCTACAGTACTGAATCATGGGGTGTACTTATTTTTTCACACACTGCTTCTGCATTTTGGCCTAATTTTTGTTAAATAAATAATGGCAGTTTCATTATTTATTTAACTAGCTGTCATTCAGTGCAGTCACGTCCCTGACTGTAAGCCTTATCGGCTAGCCATGTGATGTTTTTATTTATTTATTAATTTATTGTTTTTTTTATGCTTTTTACTTCCTGGGAAGCTATATAAAACCACACTATATGAGCATATTTATTTCAACAATCGTGACGATTACAAGTAAAAATGTATTTTTTATCTGCTACACTAACCACCAGCTACCTGCTAATAAAGTAATATTATAAATAGTAATATTATAAATGAAATTATAGTAATAATATTGTAAATTAAAAATTAGGAAAAGTGCTGTAAACATTTCAAACAGTGCATACACACTTGATAAATATTTCTCTATGAGTATGTTCAAGACAAGTAAATATGAAGCGAAAACCTAAATGTTACAAGACATTAATACCATATAATATTAGCTGTACAGATCGGTTCTTTTTAACTCTTGACTTATTGTTCATGTGCTTTTTTAAAAACCTACCTTACAGTGATGACAGATGTGCATCTGCTCTGGGCTTTTGTTTAATTACATAACCCCTAGTAGTCCACCTAGTAGTGTGCCATTATTCATCTGAGAGTCTTCATTCATAAATAATAGTGATATAGTAAACACGTGTTCCGAATTATTACTCAGAACAGGTTCATTTGATGGGGTATTTTTTCATTTTACATTGTTAAACACCAGGTGGCAGCACACTGCGTCTTTTGTCCGGGTAGAACTATTGCACAGCAAAGTTAAATGAAGACCGCAGTCACAGAAATAAAGCCAGCGACAGAAACCCAGAAAAACACAGACAAATGAGGAGGTATGACTTAAAAATAAAGGCTTGATTTGGCCTAATGACATTCACAGCCGATGACCAGATTACATCTGTGAAAATATGCTTCATGGACCTGATTAAAGGGCTACAGACTCTGGTTTTATTGCTTTTATTTATGAACTCACATAAATACAAACTTGGTACAAACAAAAACTGCAAAACTGATTTAATTTAATGAATCTACACAATCTGCAGATTAAACTTTAAAAAATTGTGAATAAAAGTATTTGTTAAGCGATTTACTGAGCTATCTTAATTTTAGAGACTATTTTGTTTTGTTTTTTAATCACGTTTTAAGTTATTGGTTGATATTTATGTTGTTTTAATCTTATTCTATTTAACTGAGCTGTTTTCTAGTCGAGTAATTCTAGCTTAGTGAGCTATTTTGGCTGTTACTGTTTTAGCTTTGCAAGACAGGGTTTCCTATCTTTGGATGACCAAAGTATATCTTATCTTGCCTTATCTTAATTATTGAAATTACAGTAATCTATAATCAAGTAATTCAATAAGGGAAACTATCCAGAGAACATCAAATTTGTTGTCCTTATATTTAGTGCAATATAATTTAATTAATTTTATTATTGATATTCAGTGTAATATATGTACGTTTTAATCTGCTGAATATAAACAAGTTATTAAACCCTGGCAATTCCTAAATAACGAGAAAGACCTGAAACCTTAGAGATCATCTCACGAGCAGCGCTTTCAAATAAGCGTGTCGGCTCTTATTTTGAAATCTAGCCGGATAGGAATGTTTGATTCCGTGACTCTTCACAGAGGTCCGAGCAGCAGCAGCAGCAGCAGCCTGTCAGTGCTCCGGTCTACTTTGCTCGCATCATTCAGGCGGCTAGCTATGTGACAGTGTGGCTGCTTCTTCTGCTTCCCGGACCCCCTCCGCGTCCCGGTCTCCCCAGTCCGGCGTCCGTTTAGGATGGATCACAACAGAGCTGAATCGGACGGCACCAGCCTGGTGAGGCTGTACGGGGAATTTCTGTTCACCAGCAACCGAAAAGGCAGGTGTGCCGTCACCCTGACCGAGAAGGACCTCGTTGTCCAGAGGCTCACGTCGGCACCTGTCGGGCGAAACAAGGTGGTGCTCAGTCTGAAGGAGTGCGTCGGCTGCCGGGCTTACCGGGGAAATGACAGCGTGGACCCGGCAGCGTACTTAGTTGCCTACTTTTACCCACTCAAGCGGCGGTGGATGAGCTCCAGAGTGTCGCGGCAGAGAGTGGAGCAGTGCTTTCGGATCGCCACGCTCCAGGACCCGCGCGCTAACCTGGAGGAGGCAGAGAAGTGGGCTCACGCTGTTCGAGAACGCTCTGCCCGGCAACAGTTCCCTAGAAACGGTGAGTGTTGTATAGCAACGAAAATGAAAAGTTTACAGGTAGTGATAGCAGCAGGATCCCTCGCTGCACTTCCATTCATCTCTGTATGAGGATAACGCTGTGATGCTGAGGCAAACATGAGTTTCAGCCGTCGCCAAATAACCCACGCGCCTGCTCACAACTGAAGGAGAAACAGTGGGATAAAAGCGGTGCTACCCAGCTGCCCTTTTATGTGTATTTTATCAAAAAGTAGGCAGTTTATGTAAGCAAATTACTAACATTTTAAAGGGTGGGCTGATTCTAAAATCAGTATTTACCAATGCCCGCTTATCCTCGTTGTGTTGACACATTTGAAAAATTTAAAAAAGACTAAAACTGAAGGCATTTTCTTTATGTTTTATTCTCCTTGAGTTAGTTGTGTAAGTAAGCCTATTTTAATTATTATTTAAGTTGACCAAAAGGGTTTTTTCCCCCACTATATGACCTACTTCAAAATCTATGTAGGTGGTGACCTATACCTTCTTTTAATCCAGCATATAATGGTTTTTAGTGGTATACAGTGTACATTAAACAAGCTTATTAAATATATGCTTAATCATAATAGTCCAAAACAAAAAGGTTGGAAGTTTATTGCCACATGAATAAGAAAAGTGGTATATCCTTACATGTTGGAAGCTGTGACTTTAAAATGTTGGGCATTTTTGAAAATTAATGCTTAGTCAGAACAGCTGATTACCTTCATACCTCCATGGCTTGTAGTGGGAGGAGGTGTAGCTGCTTTTCCCTTATGATAAAAAAGATGACTAACCACTAAGCCTGTTTTTTTTTAAGCGTCTCTAGTTTAATGTGGCATTAATGAGTCATCTCCCAGAGTTCACCTTTAGCTTTTTTTTTTCCTGTTTATTTCTTACTTTTCATTTTTCTAGGCAATTGTAAATTACAATTTCACATAATTTTTTACTATAAATGGCTGCCTGGTTTTCCTTCCTGGTTTATTTTTGTATCAGTTAATCTTGCCCTACAGCCCTACTGGTAATTAGCTGGTAGTATCCAGATTCATTTCCTATACAGAACTGGTTTCTTGGCACTTCATCAGATCCCTCTTGATTACCTTTAAATTACTCCTCGGATTAATAAAACAGAAGAGCAGGTCTGAACAGAGTCACGTTTCAGTTCCTTTCAGAAACCTGAAAAACTCAAGGGAACATTACTGCTATATGAGGTAATGTCCAGTCAAGAGGTGGGCCTCCTTTGTCCTATGATGCTCTGCCTCATCATATTTAACCCGTGCCTTACATTTACAAAGCAATACTACTGGTGTGTTATGGAGAGTCACCTTTCAGTTCGGAAGCTTCAGGCTGCAATCAAACCCAGTTAATGTAAAAACACACCTGAGAAACACGAGACAATATTGATTGTGTCTTTTGTTAATGTAATACGGAGAGGTGTAATTATTCCAGCAGGAACCGTTCTATAATCGGAGATATCTAAAGATAAAATAAGAAACTTTTTTTCATTTTCTCTCACACAAATTATTTCCCCCACACAGCCACAGTATCAGTGGCACACTGTGACCCAGTTAGCATTTCCCCAAAATTTATTTTTAACAAGGCAAAACATGCTGCAATTCTGCTCTGCCAGTCATTGTCAGAGGAGAAGGGACCAGACTTTTAGTAGCTCTAGAAAGTATTTGCTTTGAAATGTGTTGTAATTTGACTGCATGGGTTGTAAACCAAGACAGTGTCTAAATGAGAGTGCAACCTTGGGACAACGGCCCAAACACAAGCGTCTCGATTACATCACCTGCTCTAGCTCTACCTCTTATCGCTGGTTTATTCAGACTAATGCTTTGTTTTATGGCCTAGTTTTGACTTCCTGGCAAGCTACATGAGCAAGGTTTCTGTTTTCACACGGTATACTGTATATGCTATTGACCAATTTAGTACTAAAGCTAGTCTCTAATACACTTACCTTGGCTACCAAATACATTGGTCCTATAAATATTTTTTGCAACACAAAGCTAAAGTCAAAAACGTTTAATTTTTTTTTTACCTTTTCATGTTTCTTAAAATTTCAGAACCGCTAGAATAACAAGCAAAAAACAGATATTTATTTTTTAATAATTTATCAAACTGTGTTCTTTCAATTATTGTGGTTTAGTAGAAATCAGTATAGATAAATATTCAGTCATAGCATGTTTGCAAACGATTAAATCTCTCATTAAGGAGAAGAAATTCTTTATTGTCATTGCATATTTCCATGCAACAAAATTCAATTTGACAGCTCTCCCATTTTTGTCACAGCAGCATATAAATGAGAACAAGATATGCATTTCACAAACATATAAGTAAGCACAGGAAAGACGAACAGAAACTAGTAATGAGAAAATAGCAACAAAAATAAGATAATACAGGCCTAAATGTCCATTAAGTGTGGATGTGGAGCAAGGTGCAGAGTTTGAAGTGCAAAATACTCCACTAGGTTTAAAAGAAACCACTGATTGAGCACAATTCACGCAGTGTGATCGCCACAGTCTGGGTGGGTGGCACAGTGGTGCGGTGGTTAGCACCATCGCCTCACAGCAAGAAGTTCCTGAGTTCACATGCATGTTAGGTTAACTGTAAAGTGGCCGTAGACGTGAATGTGAGTGTAAATGGTCTGTCTCTCTGTGTTAGCCCTACGACAGACTGGCCACCTGTCTCCCCCTGTTGGCAGGTGGGTTAGCCTCCAGCTCCCTTGTAACCCTGAATTAAATAAGCGGAAGTTGGCGAAACAAACACTGGAAATTCTTTTTTATTTTCGAGTTGTTCTTGGTTGCCTCATTGCTTGACTGTTTTTGTGTGCAGCCAGGATCCTCAGTCTGTCTCTGTGGCCGGCTTTTCGCATGCTGTGCCACATATCATATATGTTTACTGGGGATTTGCTCCCTGCTAAGGCCTGCCCTGGATGCAATGCTTGGTTTGTGCTGTTGGTTGCAAACTAGTTATCTGGAGCTGTTACACACCTACAGACAGTGATGTCAGTAACGCGTTACTCTAATCGGACTACTTTTTTTCGGTAACGAGTAATCTAACGCGTTACTATTTGCAGTCCAGTAATCAGATTAAAGTTACTTATCCAAGTCACTGTGCGTTACTTTTTTGTCATTTTCCTCAGTACAAAGATCTATTTTTGCTTTCTTCGTGCGTCTCGGGGAGCGACGTCTGGCCGATGCGACAGTTCAGTCCCATTTTCAGCACGAGGACAATAACAGCACAGCGACACAAACATAAACAATGGAGGGAGGAGAGAGATGCGCGTTCTCTAGCTGCAAATACACAGTGATGGCATAGTTACCTTGAAAAAGTAGTCCGACTACTGATTACTGATTACTCCTTTAAAAAGTAACTTAGTTACTTTAATCCAGTGCTTTTTGGTCACTTAAAATATCTTTATAGAACTGTGATGTTCTATTTGTTGTGATTTCTGCAGCCTTCGGAGCCAGATTTCAGTTTAAAAAGACATTTTTAATGTCAATGACAGTTTTGACTTTGATAAAAAGACGAATATATATAAAACTCACTTTGCCAAAAACTGAGTGCAGCTTCTACCCTGTGATAGAAAGGCTGTTTCTCACTCAAAATGACCTGATATCATTGATGAGAGATATGTTTGACATGTTTCACAGATCATAGTTCAACAGGTCATTTACAGTTAAATAGAGGTGATCACTTTTTGGCACAACACCTGCACAACACCTGGGGGGTGGGGGTGGGGGGTGCTGCAGGTGTCATTGACATTAAAAATGTCTTTTTAAACAGAAATCTGGCTCAGAAGGCTGCAGAAATCACAACAAATAGAACATCACAGTTCTATAAAGATATTTTATTTGGCCTGGATTAAAGTAACTAAGTTACTTTTTTAAATGAGTAATAAGTAATCAGTAGTCGGACTACTTTTTCAAGGTAACTATGCCATCACTGTCTACAGTATGTCTAATTTTTTGTGTGAATTGGAAAGTGTTCAATAAACTGAAAAGCAGTAGAGATTGTACATATAAAGCATTGCTTGTACTTTCACACCCTTTCATATGTGGAAAAATAGGTTTATTTCGCCTTGCTCTGTTTACACTATAAACAACTTGACAATGTCTGTTTGGGGGAAAGGTCGAATAGTATTTTAAAACATAGTGGCATTTTTTTTGTAACTTATTAATTTTTCAGACACAATGACCAAAACATTGCTGGTTTAATTTTACCTTTATATTATAATAAATTGGTTATAATTTAGCTTTAGTTGTTAGTTCATCGTACTTTTGTTGATTTGGGGTCTAGAAACATTGGAGTGTGGGAGTGTTGCTCTAATATTTGATAGTTGTGGTTATACTTAAAAGATGAACTACTCCTGGAATAAATTACTGAAAACCTGATTTTAATTTTTTTTTTAAATTATCACCACTGGTGAACTGTCTCTGATTTGAAGGATAAATAATCAGACAGAACCAAAAATGATGAAAATAAAATGTGATTCTACGTCTGGGCTACCTGCTGAAGTGTCAACTTTCGGAGCGTTTTCACAGTCAGTGGTGATAGTTTCAAACCTCATTGTAGCTGCAGGTGTTTTTGGTATCTTTAGACGAGGCTAATATGATCTGGAGTTAGTTACTTATTGTTCCCGAGGCCTCGTTTCCCATGACGTGGATATAATGTTTGTCCACATGTGGGTTTAAACACTGCCTGAGGGAGACAATGCAACAGCCGTGGAGTTAGGTGTGCAATATGCCAGATATTTACTTTCTATTTTCAAAAACACAAACTCCTTCATCAATATTTCATGTGTGCTGAGGTTGCCCGGTATTGCTTCTCTGCTCTAATGGTTGACACTGAATCAGCTTTGCACTTCAGGGCATCCACACTAGTTTGCATGATAATGATCATTTATTCAAACATCTGTTAAACCCATGACTCAAAAAGCCACAATCTGTCATCTGGTGTGGCTGTTTTGAATTCGTTTTTGATGCTTTTTTTTTTGGTAGCTTAGAGAATTGGTGAGAGGTCACAGGCTGATCTTGATACTGTTGTAATTAATCAAGGAAATTGTCTGTCGTGCTGTTCTCACAGTTGAATTGCAATTAGACTGTTTTCATTGACAGATGTGTAACAAAAGGTTGCTTCCAGGGGAAAGGGAAGTGCAGAATATACTGCAGGTCATGACCGGCTAGTGGTTAGCTTTGTGGCGTGTTCATGCGATGCTTTTGAAATATCACACACGGTGACAGATGAGTCAATGAAAAGACACGTTCCTTCTTTGGGAGTTACAATCGACGCCTCAGCTGCATTGGCCAGTCTTTCCTTAATAGTATTGCTCTAAGGTTACAGCAATAAAACCATTAAATTCATCTGTTGGCAGCATTGTCATTACCATAAGAAAGGTGATGGTAGCAGGCAGAGAGGCTACTGGTATTGATTAAAACCATCACAATAGATTGTCATCTGGCTTGAGCATATGGTTGCTGATAGAAAATGATCATGAACTGCAGCACTGCAGTACTGTATGTAGTGTGAGTATAATCTGCACTTACTGTAAGTCCATTTCATCTATGAAGTAAATTTTTACTGGTGGCTACACAAATTTTCACAACTTCCAAAAACATGAAGATTATGTGACACAAAAACATGTCGAGCTTTAAAATTAGACAAAAAATGATATCAAAACAAAAAGGCTATTTATAAGGAACTAATAGGTCTGTGAAAGAGGTCAACTAAACAGAATGCTTTTCAAAAATACTGTTTAACTCAGCAAGCTGACCGAACTACATCACAGCGAACTCAACCTATAGATTAATGGAGCAAACTATTATAAATCCAAACAGGGAAATTGCAGCGGCAATAACTAAACGGTGTAAAGAAACCCCATTGCCCTCTATGCTGTCACAGCAGATGGTTCCTTCCATTTGTTTGGCCTCTGTACTGAGGTTCTGTAGACACGTGACCGCCGCTAACCACATGACGTTAACTCGTCCACCATTTTGGACGTGTGACCATCATGGTGACAATGTAGGATCAGGTGGATTAAGGCCTCAGTCACACAGGCCAAGAGACCTGTCTCCGGTCATGTGGCAACCACCGGTCAGGAGGGGAAAATGAGCATTCCCTGGCCGGTTGTGTGTGGCTGCTGGAGGTTGATGACAGTCTTTGGGAAAATGATTGCTAAAGTCCCAGTCACACAGAGTGACCCCCTGGAACCATCAGCCACTAGAGAAAAATGTGTATTCCCCAAGTGGCTGGCAAAAACGTCCTTGTGTGTTTGGTTGCTAACATATTGCTGTGGTCATAGTTTGAATGGAAGTGACTAAAAATGCTGTCCAGCTACTCTCCAAGACTCAAGAGCGTTTTATTGTCGGGCACAGAAAACCGTCAGTTACACTGAACAATGCAGTTCTTATTCTGCTCTTCCTCTGCTCCGGCTCAATAATAATAAATATGAAAATGTATATAATCTGCAAAGAAGAGTAGAAAATAAGCAAAAATAAATAAATGAACTATACAAAATAGACTTGTATACATGAGGTAGACCATATAGAGGCAGTTGCAGTGAATGAAGTATGTTTGCGTAATGGTACGACAGTGGGTTATGGTAACAGTCTTGTGTAAAGTGTCATATGCATGTAGCACAATTTGCAGTCCAGAATCCAAAGCAGGAGGACTGTATGTGTGTGTCAGTCCTCATGTTAGAGGTAGCAGTTCACAAGTCAGATGGCCTGTGCAAAAAAGCTGTTCCTCATTCTGGTGGTTCTTGATTTCACACACTGATGCTGTTGCCCTGAATGCAGGAGTGTAAAGAGGCCGTGTTGTGGGTGTGTTGAAGCTTTTATAATGTTCCCTGCTCTTCTGATGACCCTGGTGTTGTAAATGTCCTCCAGTGATGGTAAGGACACTCCTGAGATGGTTCTGGCAGTCTTCACCAGCCTCTGAAGAGCCTTTCTGTGTGAAGCAGATTGTGAGGCCATTGGTGAGAACGCTCTCAATGGCGCTCCCCAAGCTGTAGTGAAAACGTGAAAAGTGCCACACAAACTGGAAATGGAGACTATTTGCCTTCAAAGTAGAAGTCGTACCTTTTAAAACATGTTGGCTATAGTGCTGAGGCACAGCTTTTATTTGAAGGTGAGCCTTTTTCATGACTGTTCGCGTTGCATTTTATCAACTTGTACTACCACTCGACTAGTAGTTAGCGAGTATTTGCAGAAAAACATGAAAAACCACAAGCAACAGCTGCAAACTACCAGCAACCAAAGCAGTCACCTCTTTGCAGCAGATTTCACCCACCGATAGCAGTGCACTGCATCAAGGAATAAAGATGGGCAAACGATTCATTCCAAATATACTGACAGCTCTCCAGTAAGGCATTAAAGTTAAATAAAACTATCCAGTTATGAAGCTTAATTTTAATCTCAACCAAACCAATATGCTCAGGAACAAATGAAATAAGACAGATATCAACTGTTAGCTAAAATCTGAGTGAATTATGTCGTGTTTAACTTCCATTCAGTGTCAAAGGCCAGCGGGGGTTTTGAAAACTGTGTTCTGGGAGTCAGGCTCTCCGGGTATAGTGAGCCTCGACCGCCTGGTCAGCTAATAGCTGGTGAGGTGAGGTGAGGTGAGCTGGTTGTTAGACTGGCGGGAATGAATATCTCCAAAACGTAAGAGCTCTTTTGCAATTAAGCAATATCTTGATAAACTGAGCAAATATTTGAGGCTTACACATCTACATTCTTGCCTAAAAACATTGGAGAAGTTTATTTTGTGTCACAGAAACAATAATATTTCAAATGTTTCCGCCATTCCCACAACTGGCTGCGGCCTGCAATGAATCATGGGATAGACCACGAAGGATACACCCGACATGTCCTTCAAATCCAGGGGCCACATTGTAACCTGAATAGTGTGTCCTTGAGGAACACACAAACTGGAAATGTGATGATAATAAATGGATGATAATATGGGAGCAGCTTGACCTAATGCACCATCTTCCATTATGTTGCTGCACCATGTAGACTGACCTTGGCCAAACTTTCTGCATTTTTTTAAGACACCTCCAAAAAGTAGATTAAGGTATCAGCAGACATTCTGCCTCATTTATGTTTTTTTTTTTTAATCTTACACTTATCTAAACATCATTTGCATACCCGTGGTGGTAGACAGATAGATTATGGTGACAATAGTTTATAACACTGTTGCTGTGCTGTCAGATAAGATAAAAGCCGGAAATGAGATGCCATCAGTGTGAAAAAACAGGTCATGTGTTCAAGCCTGCAAAACTTTCTGCCCTGCATCCTGTTGTCCCAGGATTTTGCACTAATTGGTAAAAGAACAACATCAGCAGTTGAATTCTTCTAACATTTAATCCAACATACAACAGTAGAGTTGCAGCCCCAGTGCCAGACTTTTTATTTATTTAGTATGGGTAATGTGGTCAGTCAACATCAGTGTAGTGTTGAACTCCAGGGCAGAGGGGCATCAGTGTTTGGCCTCTTGAGACTATGTCATTGTCACTTGCAGTTCCACATTGCTCAGCTGATTTTGTTAGCATCAGACTTTTCTGACTTTCAACTTCTGCTACAGTCATGACCTCGTTTCTAGTTGTCCTGTGTATGTATAGAACAAACATTATTATAATTTTGTTCTTTAACTGAAGTCATGAGTATGTGCTTTGTGGAGGTCGTACACTAGTGACACACTGAGGGTAATGTTTTGAATTACTAAATAGAGATAATGATTAGTGCTAATGCGCTGTAACTGAATATGGGTGTTAGTATGAGTGTGAAACAATAAAAATGGCTCTGAAGGACCTTATCTGACATTCTCAGGGGGACTGGCATGGCTTCTTTTAGCAGCGAAATCCAGGCCTCTCTCAGCCAGTCAATGCTGTTACTGACAATTTACCTCAGGCTGAGACAGCTGAAGCTGGGACTTTGGTTTATGTTCTGCTGGAAGAGGCAGCACAAAGAATAGGTTTGTGTTACATGAACAAACGATCATTCTTTAGAGGCAAGCTTTTATTTTAATTTCCAGCTCCATATGTTTATACTATATTGTCAAAAGTATTGAGTACTAAATAGTCCTTATTTGTTTTAAACTGGATCTTGGTGCAGCCCCTCTGTCTGAATCAAGCAGTTTTAACTCTCGGTTTAAACTTTATTCTAATTGGATGCCCCTTACAAACAGCTCTGCTTTGGATATTGGCTGCCTTTTGTTCCATTCTGTCAGCATGATCTCACACTGCTTTAATAATGTTGACGTCTGGGCTCTGGGGAGGCCAATACATGACTGATGGTGTTCCGTTGTGTGTGGGTTTTTTTTTTTTCCTACCCAGGTATGCTTTTACTGCATTGGCAGTGTGTTTGGGATCGTTATACTGAAGAATGAAGCTGTTGCTAGGCAGACACATTCCAGACTGTATTTCATGGCTGATCAAAATCTGACAGTACTTTTATGCGTTTATAATTCCATCAATTTTGACAAGTTCCCCAATATTACTGGTTGCAATGCAGCCCCAAACACGACAGAGCCTCCACCATGTTTTACAGATGGCTGCGGACCCTCACTGTTGTACCTCTTTCCTGACCTCCTCCATACTTATTGATGACAATTGGAACCAAAAATTTCAAATTTGGATTCATCACTCCTGAACAGATTTTTAGACCAGTTCTTGTGTAATTCGGCACACCTCAGCTTTTCCTCCCCATTTCGCCTCCATTGAGACTATTTCTGATGAGGCTTCAGCAAACAGTAGGTGGATCAACTGAAGGTCCAGAAAACCTAAGCACCTATGTTTACACCTGTGCAGTTTTATTTTCGTCTGTAGCTGCATATATGAACATGTTTCACATTTCCACATAGTGCTTGAATTGTGGTGTGTGTTGTTGTGTTGGGTGCGCATGTGAAGACGATAAATGTATGTTTGGTAGGTGGACACAAAAAAAATTATTTTACAAATATTTCAAGAAATCTCTGTATGTTCATCGGTTTTTCACCTTTGTTGGCAGCTGTTCATCCAATCCACTTCAGACTTGATGCGTTTATTGCCGGTGGCCAGAGTAAGTGCAGTCACCAGTTTGATGTTGCTTGGATCGCCATTTCTCATATTTTAGCTAAATGTTGTTCTGTTACCAGTGTTTCCCCTAAACTGACCACTGCCTTCTGCTGTCTGTGTGTAGGGGAGGGGCACACATAGACATACAGGCTTGTTTTTGTTTTTTGGTGACATTCATTGACATAAATGCATCTCCAAGCGCCTCAACCCTAAATATAAAGAGTAAAAACCCAGTTCTCAGCATAACCCTACCACCAAGTCTTAACCCTCAAATGGGCACATCGAAATGACTTTTAGGAAATGTAATCACACATGTTCTCATTTAATTTTAGTGTATTTTTGTCTTCGGTTTCCTGTGACAAATGACTTCAGCCATTCACTCATTTTTGGATGAGCAGTTCTCGAGAAAGCTGCAACCTACAATCTGCCCGTCCTGCACGTCCACGTTTTGAACTGACACAGTCGCGCGCACACACACACACACACACACACACACACACACACACACACACACACACACACACACACACACACACACA
>JAVDPK010002587.1:105138-118602 GCA_034780415.1 Cichlasoma orientale
TCTCGACCGGTCTTGAAATAAAATCCCGAGTCCGCGATGTCCGAGACCGAGACAAGACCGAGACCAAATGAGGTCGAATCCATGACAAGACCGAGACCATCAAAAAACGGTCTCGAGACCGGTCTCGAGTACTACAACACTGGCAAGACCTAAAAACCTCTAGTGTTGGGGCCAGCCTAACATTGAGGGGCAACTCATTCTATAGTTTGGGGGCTCTGTCGCCCTGGTGTTTCAGTCTCAACATGGGGACAGCAAGAAGTAATAGGACAAGAATAGGGGTAATGTGCTCACATTTACATGTCCCTGTCAGCAGACGAGCAGCAGCATTCTGGACCATTTGTAAGTGTGACAGTGAAGTCTGGTCAATACTGACATAAAGTGCATTACAATAATCAAGGCGAGTGGTCACAAATGCATGCAAGACTCTCTAAATCTCAAAGATTTAAAAGGCTTAACTTTGGAGAGCTTCGTCAGCTGAAAAAAAATCCAATTCTCACCACTGTATTTATGTGCTTGTCCATTTTAATCCCAAGGTTGGTCACAACTGGTTTGACACAGGATGCAAGCAGACCCAAGTCAGACAGTGTAACACCTGTGCCACTTGATGGCCTCTGTTTTATTTTCATTAAAATTGTAAGAAATTCAGAGCCAGCCAACAAAGGTCTGAGGGAGTTAGGGTCATTGCATTTCAGTGATATGTAAATCTGACTGTCATCTGCATAAAAATGAAATGACACATTGTGTTTTTTGATAATGGAGCCAAGGGGAAGTAAATACTAAAAAGAAGGGGCCCGAGGACGGATTCTTGGCGTACACCACATGGGAGGGAGGCAGATGACGAACAAAATTTACCCAGAGTGACAGAAAAACTTCTGTCAGTCAGATATGACTTGAACCACTCCAAGGCAGCATCTCTAATGCCAACATTTACTACATCGAGGGTCAAGGATATCCTTATGGTCCCTGAGGGCTACAGTCAGCATTAATCACATAGCCATCAGCCAAACAGTTATAAACACTAAATATAACATCAAAACACAGAAAGATTTACAAGTCCAGAATAAAATATTAACATTAAAAACAGTTATTTAAAAGACCAGTGGCAGCTGATGTTATGCAGTCCTTTTTGTTTCTGAATTATCTGTGTAGTAATAATGATAATAATAAGTGAACAATGTTTCTTCTTGGGGTTTTTTTGCCTTCTGTGCCTTTAACTGGTCAGTTTGCAGTAACCTAAACCATTTAATGGTTACATAACAAAATGTACTCATTGCCCTCATATGCTGGGCCACTGGCTCCTAATTCTTCATGTGTCAGGACTCAGTGCAGTCTGTCAGGGATTCATATTTCCTTGTAATTACCAGGGGCATAAAACAGGACTGTCAGTTTTACTCAAGTGGGGCAGGATGTCATCAGTTTGTGCTGCGGTTACTGTTGCAGCATCTTAACATGCCGGGGAAAACAGTGGGTGGAGACTGAAGCACGTCCAAATTACTGAAGCAGTGTGCAGTGAACTTGTGACCTTGTTGCCTTTGAAAAGGTCACTTCAAAGAAAGGGACCAGGTCTCCAACCGCTCACAATCAGCTGCCACCTTCAAAGCAACTTTGGTGCATCGATATGGTGATAAATTGATGGAGCCAAGTTAACAATTACATGCAATCTGTTTGTGATAATATAGTGATCAAGTGTGATAAATCAGCGATAATCACCAATCTGTTGCTATCTACATGCACAGAAATTTGCATTCACTATTTTCTTTCTGCAGTAACTTAACTGCAAAATGACACAAAGGGGACTCGGTAACCTTGTTCTTATATAGGAGCATAACCAGAATACAACCAGATGGCAACCAGTCGAGGCCCCTGTTGCAAAGAGACGCGTTGTAGACAAGTTGCACTCATCAGCACAGACGATTTCAGATTGATTGCAACGTGTTTGCGTTTATAAATCAGCTCCGGTGTCCACGCTCAGTGCTTGGTCAGCTCATAAAGTTTTTGTTTGTCTTTTGTTTTTACTTCATTTTTATTTTTCAGCAGGTGTTTTTTAGTGTCAAGCAGCATTTGTCCTGCTTTCTTGGATTTCTTTTTTCATTAGGATTCCAGACTGAATAAAAGCAAAAATGTAAAAAAAAGTAAAACTGAAGAAAACACCTCTAACCGATGGTTAGATGGTTTCATCTGCCAATCAGCTTCTCATCAAACAATAGTCTTCCAGTGAGAGCGGCAGCAACAATGGGAGGAAGGGACCAGACTCTGCATTGTTTACTCTCCTCTCACTCGCGGGGCATCCAGAAAATCTGGCTCTCTCTGTCCTGCAGTGGCCCTGGCCAGATTGTATTTGGTATTATTCCCAGCTGAATGTCGGGTTCACTGAGGCTACGTGGATCAAACGAGTAACAGATAGAATGAATTTGGTGTTGTGCAAAACACTGACAGGGTTTTACTGGCTGAGGATCTAATTTGCTTCTGTACACAGAGTGAGCAGGAGCTGCATCGTCATCCAACCATCAACAGCAAGCCATCCAGTCCCATATCGATTTTTCACAACAGTAGCCCCCCCGCCCCCACCCGTCATCCCATCAGGAGCTCAACAGATTTATTGCCCATTTTTGACAAGAAAAGCAAGGAAATGACAACCAAAGCCAAGCCCACCGCATCTGACGCGCCACTGACACTATGGACACATGACGGAAGACTCCAGGAAAGCAGCAGGCCCTGACGGGAGTCCTGGATGGGTGCAGCAAGGCTTCGCAGCTTAACTAGCACCAGCAGTTTCAGGCTGTAGTCCCCCAGATCCTTAACCCTTTAAAACCGAGCATATCTTCACCCACATGTGGGCTCAAGCACACTTTGCATTACTATAATTCGACGACGATTTGTCCTATCGGAAAAATTTTAATTGTTTTCTGATATGTTGGCACTTCAAGGCCAACACATGGTTATTATGGTAATTTCACTCGCTGTTGCTGGAAGCCCACAAATCTGCTCCAATCGAAGTGGCTGGTCTCTTTCAAGCTAGAATAATGGTGATGGCCTTTAAAGGGTAGCTTTACTTTACAGAACCAGAAGCTATGTTTATCTTTTATATACTGTATGCAGTGGTTTAGAGTAGAGTTTTATCTTCAGCAATTCTGAGCATCGATTATTTGACCTCCAGCTCTTCCGATCCTCATGCGGAGAAGAACCTGAGGCCCATAAACAAACCCTGATGCATCATCAGTGAACATACGTGTGTGTGTGTGTTACAGTTAATTTCACTACATGTATAAATTAAAAGAGATGTGTGAATTAGTGCATGTGGGATTTGAAATGTGAACACTGGTGCACCTCGAGGCTGCGTACTGCGACCCCTCCTGTGCTCATTTATGTTCCACTTCAGAGAGACGCCAGTATAACACCACAGTGACAGAGTAGCTCTCAGTTAACAGGTTCAGCTCAGACAATAACCTATCTGTTAAACACCTGTAAGGCCGAGGTACTCATCATCAGCTTCAGGAGAGGAGGTGGTGGACACACTTCGCTCTTCATCAGTCAACATCAGTCAAAGGCAGATGGCTGCCCTGCCTGAAATATCTTTCAGTTAACAAGGAGTTTCTCCTCCATGCTATTGCTGTGCACTCAAAAAGTATTGTTAGGTTTCTATAGTGTGTTAAAGTCTTCTACAATGAAACGCTATTTAAGCTGCTCCCTTATTCACAGGGGGTCAGATGGTTTTCCCTTTTGGTGATTCCAATCCCGCTCACTTCATTTCACCTGGTTGCAAACCTGTTGCTAGTTTTTTGACATTTTCATACCCGTCTAATGTTTTTTCTTAAGTTGTTTTCAAAAGGGCTTAGCAAGAGTCCATGAACAGTATCCTATTGCTTTGTCACCACACCTCGCTCTTTGTGCTGGGTTCACTGAGTAAGCAGGTAAAAGGGCTTCAGACAGTAACAGAAAGACAGTGAATGACTTTCTGTTGCTTCGAACTTTCTAAGTGATTACTTCGCCTGTAAAAGTGGCTAAAATCACCACACAGCCTCACATTGTTCACAAAGCTTTGATTGTTTGCCGTTTATTACCACAAACAACCCGACAGCCCGGCTATAAATCCTGTTGTGATTTTAGCGCCCTGTAAATTGAATTAGTAACTTTAACACATAAACTGAGGGGTGAGGCGAGCTGGAAATCAGGCTATATTCAGATTATTTCTTGACCTTTTTACCAGAATGTGATTATACAGTAACAGAGCTGTAAAAATGTAGATGAGTTTGTTTGGAAAGCTACACTGATGAATAAATTCAAAATGCTGAATATGGAGATATCGGAGCTCCACTGAGAGGTCCGGTCTTCGCTGTAATTGGCTGTTGGTGGTCACAGCAGGCAAATCTGTGGGTGCGTGTGTTAACGTGACCTTCCACCTCTGTCTCTGTTCTCCCAGATGGGGTCTTTGTTATCTAAGGGCCCATGAGCTGATCTGTCCTTCGCCTACACCCCCACCCTCTGAGCTCTGTGGGGGCTCCACCCTCTACCTCCTCTCTCCGTTCTGTTTTCAGATGGCACAACAAGGTCACTGTTGCTCCTGTATTGTATAACCCTTTTAAAGTTCACTTACAAACACACACAGATGCCTTGACCCATTTCCTAAAAATACCAAGAGGGCCTTTCTGTTTTGTGTTATTTATTTATTTATTTTGGTGTTTTTTATCTTGTGTTTGAAACCAGATTTTTAGCAGTCGGCTCCTGCAGGACTGATGAGGAAAACTGTCTCCAGATTCTCAAAACAAGATGATTTGTTGCTTTTACTGATATTTTTATGAACTAAAAGATTAATCAATAATGAAAATAATCTGTAGTTGAAGGTCTAGATTTGTGACCATTTTGGATCTGGTGCTTCTGCTACTTAATGACCATTTTAATTAGTGCTACACCTCCATCCTCACTTGTAAGTTTGAAGGCTGTAAAGAAATATGTAAATGTAAATGTCCATCACACATTCAAATGCATTTCATTGCAAATAATGACTAAATGGAACCACAATGGAAGCTATTCTGTGGTGGGTGTTGTTCTATTTATAAATGAAGCTTGGATTGTGAATCAGGAGGTAGAGCAGGTCATTTCACAGTGAGACCGTGGAGGAGATCTCCACCTCCTCCACAGTTTTCATGCTGACGTGTCCTTGGGCAAGATGCTGAACCCCCGAAGTGACCGCGTGCGAAATAGGAAATGTATAAATGTGTTTGTGGAGGGAAAAAAAATGCTGGGTTATGTCGCCTGTAGAGATGCTTTGAGTGGCCAAATAAGACTGATAATAATACTGTCCCTTTAACATCCATCCATCCATCTTCTTCCGCTTATCTGATTGGGGGGTGGAGCTTACCACATTTCTAAGTTAAGCTATAGCAGCGAAATAAATATACGGATTTAAAGCAACATACGGTGCTGTGAAAAGTATTTCTGATTTTTTACTTTTTTGCATATTTGTCACAACAAATTTTAATATTAGACAAAGAAAACCTGAGTCAATGCAAGATGCCGTTTTTAAATGATGATTTGATTTATTAAGGGAAAAAGCTATTCAAACCTGCTTGGCCTTGTGTGTAAAGTACTTGCCCCCTTGTTAAATAACAAATTATCTGTGATTGACCACATTTTTTTTGGAAGGCTGAGTCCAATTTCACTGGCTACACCCAGACCCGATTACTGACAGACCTGTTGAATCAAGAAATCACTTAAATGTAATAAAACCTGTCCGACAAAGTGAAGTAGCCTAAAAGATCTCGAAAAGCAACACGTTTCATAAAAAGAACATCAGACCAACAGTCAAACATGGTGGTGGTAGTGTGACGGTGGACAACTCGCCGTGATTGGCAACTTGATGAAACCATGAATTCTGCTCTCTACCAAAAAATCCTGATTATGAATATCTGGCCATCAGTTCATGCCCTGAAGCTCAAGCACATGTGAGTTATGCAGTAGGACAATGATCCAAAACTCACCAGCAAGTCCGCCTCTGAATGGCTCAGAAAAACAAAATGAAGGTTTTGGAGTGGCCTAGTCAAAGTCTGGATTTAAATCTGCTTCGGCGTGACCTTAAACAGGTCATTCGTGCTCGAAAACCCTCCAATGTGGTACTTTTTTTACACAGGACCAAGTAGCTTTTTCCCCCTAATAAATGAAATCATTTAAAAACTGCATTTTGTATTCACTCAGGTTATCTTTGTCTAATATCGGAATTTGTTTGATGATCCAAAACAATCAAGTGTGCAAAAAAGGAAGAAATCAGGAAGGGGTCAAATACTTTTTCACATTACTGTCTATTTTGCTTACTTTGCGTTCTTGAGCATGAGACTGGATGTTAAAATTTCAGTCTGATATTTACTTTAAGGCTGTTTTGGTGATTAATTGATATATTGTTTGTAAAAAATAAATAGATACATAAAATGTACAGATAATAACAGCACAGCAGCAAATAGCATTAAGAAGCTGAAACTTTTTTTTTTCATTCATCACCACAATACTTGCTAAATAATTTAGTCCCAAATCACTTATAATTTATTCATGTGGTTGTTTCAGCTCTAGCTGTGGTGGTGACAGAAAGTAGATGCTGACAGGAAGTGTTTAAATCTTCCCTCTCCCCCTGCAGAGCCTCTCCTGTGTCCAGCGAGGAGCTGTTGGTCAGCTGTGGCTTCCTGCTCTGCAAGGGTCTGGTGTCCCACATGGATTTGGTCTCCATCCATCTCTCCTCCAGCCCCCGCCTCTTCTCCTTCCTCTCTCTGGCCTGGGGCTTTGTAGCGGATGTTGACATAGAGAGCGAGAAGTACCGTCACTTTGGTGCCGTCCGGTTCACCATTGGCACGCTGGTGCGGCTGGCCTCTCTTCGCGTCTACAAGGGCAGGCTGGCTTACCTACCCGCCAACAAGGACCACAACAACGAGGAGGATGTGAGAAGTAACACAACAATACCCTGCAAGAATCAGGACTCCACCCTGACTCCGCCCTCTGCCCCACGTCAGCTGTCCAGAGACTCTTCCTGCCACAACACCTTCCACAACTCCTGCCACTCCAACAATTCCCTCAAAGTGAGGCGAATGGAGAGCACGCCTTCCCGAAGCACCACCAAAGCCCTCCCCGGCCCTGCTGACTCGCTGCTGCCACCTCTGGATCAGCCGCTGCCCAGTGACTGGGTGGTGGTGCAGGAAGAAGACTTTGTCCTCGTGCTGGCCATGTACCAGTCCCACCTGGCGGAGGATCTCCTGGCAGCACCGGAGGCCACCTTGGACGACGGCGTCATTCATCTTTTTTACGTCAGAGCGGGAATATCACCCACTGCGCTGCTGAGGCTGTTTCTAGCTATGGAGAAGGGTGCGCATCTGACTACAAACTGCCAGCATCTGGTGTACGCTAAGGTGCGGGCTCTCAGGCTGGAGCCATACTCACCAAAAGGGATAATAACAGTAGATGGAGAGGTGGTGGAGTACGGCCCGATGCAGGCTGAGGTGCACAGAGGCCTGTCGAGGTTAATCGCCGGATGAACCGAAGAAACTCCGCTGCCCGCTTCCATCTCTGCCGTTTGACGGCGTTTAACAACAAACGCGTTTCATTTGTCAGATCAGAAACTGTGCAGCTGCAGGAGCAACGCAGTGGATTTGACTCCTGATGCTGTGATGGAGGATGAGTTATAACATCACGATGCCATGAATCAAGAGTGCTCAGTATTAGATAGATAAATAAATAATCAAACAAAACCAAAATATATCTGTAAATTACACTATAGGCTTTCAAATTTAGCTTAATATTTTTATTATTACACATTATTCTTTTCACAATAAGAGCATTTAGTACAGATATTTTTATCTGTAAATCAAGACAACTTTAAATTGTTTTAAAGTTGACTTATTTGGCTCATTTCACGCTCTATATTTTTATTTTTGGACTCTGGAGTAACTATTTGCCTAAAAAGCAAAAGATTCCCAATTTAGTCCAGGGAGGAGCCGCAGATCCCTCCGGGGTTGCATCAGGAAAATCTGCCAAATCAAACATGTGGAGCTACCTGCATTACTGTTAAACAATAACAAAGAACAGCTCAGAAAGATCTGATGCAGCAGTTTATTGTTGTGAAAAGATGATGTCATTTAAAAATATTAAGCGTCATTACGTTTTTAATCCAGATTATTTATCATCACTGTTAATTTAATACTGAACACTCTGTAGCCATGACTGTGTGAAGCGAAGATATTCCTGCCTCACTTGAGCTAAAACACAAACACATACAGACCCACATGTTTCATCATCTCGTGATCAAGACTCCACAGAAAGTAAATCCGTCGCCATCTTTCGCCTCCGTCCGGCGTCTCGTCCGCAGCTGCACAGTGAGCGACGTTTGTCTGCGCTGCAGCGAAACACATCAGCCAGAATTACAGCATCTTATGCAACAACAGAGGATTAGATTTCTTTGGCCTTTATGGCTTCTCTGCAGTACAGTGTGTTTGTGTTTGTGTGTGTGTGTCTGTGTGTGAGACAGAAAACACAAACATCCATTTAAGGCTGAAAGTCTTAAATTAAAGCCTTTATGGATGTGGCCTTCAGGATGAAAGGTGCTCGTGTGCATTACTGAGTGATGCAAAGGCAAAATGAACCCCAGCAAAGCACATTGTATAAATAATCATTGGAACTATTTATATTTAATTTACTGTTTATTTTCATCATATATCAAAGATACTCGGGGTGCTCGTGCACCTTGTCCAGCGTGCCTGGTTTCTGACCAGAGGCTGTTGTGCCGTTTCAGTCGGGGCACCCAAACAGTTTCTCGTGTGTTGCCTTAAACGCTCGTCGGCTCGATCCTGTTTCATGAAAGCACTAAATGGTAATTTCACACCTGGCTGTCACTCAGCAACTGCACATATTTGCAGATTCAGTAGTACCTCTCCAGTTCTCACACATGGGTGACCACCATGGTGTTTCCATTGCTGCCCTCGTCTTGCATACTGCAGGGTTTGTTAAACGGACCCCGAGATTTCTAGACCAACCACGTTAAATTCTGCAAGCAGAATCATGTCTGTCATATCTGCAGCCTCCTTTTACCTGATTGAGACGATGCAGTCATGATAGACTGTAAATAAAAAAGGGAAGTAGCCACTTTGAATTCACGTCTTGGTTCGTGAAGCCCTGTTTTGAGGCTTCAGCGTTACGTCCACTTTGCTTTTTTGGAGCCAGAAGTCAGCATCTTTAGATCCTTACAGCTGATTTCCCAGTCTAGAAAATCTCATTTAAAAGACTCTGGAGTCTTGGATTAGGAATAATTCGTGCCCGGAAAACTAGCCTAGAGCCCAGTCAGCAACCTTGAGACAACCTCCAGTTGCTAAAGAGAAATGTTTATTCCCCAACCAGTTGGTGAGTGGTTGCTGGAGGTTGCTGGTTGTTGCCAGGTGAAGTCTGTCACAAAGAGGGTGCTTTGAATGCTAACAGATGGCCGCAGTCGATGGTAGTTTGCATGGAAGTTGCCAAATTGTCTGCAAACGCTTGCCGAGCGGTAGTGAAACCGTGAAAAGTGAAACAGAAATCAGAAACAGAGATTGTTGTTCTTCAAAGTAAAAGTTGTGCATTACTGCTGCAACTTTTACTCTGAAGGCAAAGGATCTCTGGTTCCAGTTTACGTTGCAGACCCGATTCTAGGCTTGCATGTGAGCATGCTAAATCTATGAACTGTACAAGTGATTCACCTAAATTTAGGCCTTAATAAAGTTTATATGAGTTAGTTATAAAAAAATAAAATAAAAATCACTCCTACTAGAATTTTCTTAAAGGGAAAGGTGAAATGGACTTTTTTGTGGGGGAAAATGTAAATAGCTTTTAATGTCTAGAATGATTATTACATTTACTCCCTGATTGACTATTTTAATAAAATAAAAATACATATTGTGATATCCCGGGGTTGGAGTTAGGCTTAGAAGCTGCAGAAGCAGAGCAAAAATGTTGTGAATGTAAAGGAATAATCCACCTTAAAACACTTACACTCAGTTAACGAGCGGTCACGCCCACAAAAATCTGACATAGCTTTGGGACCAGGTTCACGTTCATATTTTCCTCGTGACTCAGATTTCTTTGGGGAGACGTTTTCATGACAGCAACAGGAAAACCTCACCGGAGGAAAACTGGTTTGAGGTTCCACATTTATTTATTCCAGCAGGCTCAGATTGCTGTGCTTCAACAGCTCCGTTTATTTATTTATTTATTAAAAATCATGACTGTTTCTGCTGGAGAAAAACGGCTCCAGTGAAAAATGTTCACAGGGACATTTTGTGTGGATATGAATTGTGATCGAGCCAGATTTGGATTTTACTCACTACAAACAAAACTCCCCCGGCTGTGCCGTGGCGGTCGAGGCCTGACGTTAAAGCTGTTGAGCTTTTCACTGCTTACTGTTTTTTTTTCTCTTCACCTGTTTACCGCTGAGGTGACAAAGAGGCTGGTGCTCCAAAACCGCTACACACCTACGAGTGTTTAAGTGCTTCCTGGTGGATTTTCTCCTTCAAACAGCTGCGGCTCCTGCTTCGTCCTGCAGCTCAGCTCCTCGTCACTTGATTGATGTTTGTGTGTGTGTGTGTGTGTGTGTCCCCCCCCCCCCCTTGGTGTGCTTCTTGCTGCTCCTTCCTTCTTTTGCCTCCCTCTCTGCCATCCCACCATCCCCATCATAGCACCCATCTTCTTCTGCTGCTGCTTCTTTCATCTATTTGTTGCTTTTGGTAGTACTGCAGAGCAGTCACAGCACACACACACACACACAGTGGCAGATTTATCATCACCGAGGTGTCCTTAGCTTTAAAACACACAGAGGAAAAGGCTGCAGATTTGAACATGTTTGTGAACACTGAGGAGCCTTAAACAGGGGTTTGAGGTGGAGGGGGGAGCTTGTTAAACTGAGTGCAGGGAGTGGACAGAGAGGAAGAGGAGGAGATATTGACTTGCTAAATGCTGCATGAGGTGGGCGGCGTTGTGTTTCTTCCCCCTCACCCTGGGAAATCATTGGGGAACATTAGCAAACTGTCCCGATGCAGTGAGACACAGGAGCATGTGTCTCACTTGAAGCTGGGAGGGAGGGGACGGGGGGGGGCTGACGGCGACATGATTTTCAGTCCAAATGAGAAGAAAAGTTGTGAAGCTTTGACGTGCCTACAGAGTCGCAGTAAACATGCAGATATTTCCATGTTTTATTCAACACACCAACGACTGTTTGACACTGCAAATGCTGAATCGTTAAAGACCAAAATTTATTTCCTTTTCTATGTTTTTGCACAGCTTATGCTTGTTGGCAATGCCACGTAAAGGCCTTCGTGGGACATCGAGGTTGAGTTTCCATCGTTTATCTCATTCACGGGCACTAAAATTTCCTAAAATCTGTTAATTTTTTTTATAAAAGACTCGCCAGCAGGGGTTCAGCTGAAAGAGCAGCAAGCACATGAGAAGGACAGCAGCTGAAAACCTGCTCGGTCCATTTTCTGTCAGCTGGGGGACGAATGTTGTCTGGACCTGCTGACTGAAGGTTCCCAATCAGGCTCAAGCTGAGAGCTGAGATTGTTGCGTTTGAGAAAACAGTGCAGATGTGGGATGTTCAACTATCTGGAAATGTGATCAAATTCAGCAGAAAAATAAACCCACTACAGTGCTACAGACCGTGCATCTTTTTTTTTCCAATGCAGAGTCAAATGTTTTGTGTCCTGTATTTGTTTCATGTGCCTTGATTGTGCTGCCTCCCACTGGCTCGAGTGTGGCGGTGCAGTTATCGTTTGTTTTGTTTTGTTTTTTTAACTCTGACACGTTTGGAGACACTGAAGATATTTTATTATGAAAATAGAAAATATGTGAGAAACCGAATAGGTCTGACACATCCTGACATCAAGCCTGTTGAATAATCAGTTGAATAATCAGAGTTAAATCAGGAGGTGAAGGACCTGATTTAGTAGAAAACTGATGATTTGCTGTTTGTGTCTTTATCTGCTGCTTCTGAACTGTTGTAGTCTTGTGTGTTTTAAAGTTTACGGTGAAGGGAAAATTATTTGTTTATATTTTATTTCATTTTTCTGTCACAGATTGAATGATTCTTTATTCTAAGAGAGATCTATTTTTCCATTTAGACAAATGTCTGTACGTTTTCTAAATTAATCATTGATGTGCTTTTGATTGAAAAAATAAATTTTCAGTTCATCTTCTGAAATTACACATTTTAGCTCCTCCCTCTTTAAGCCAACTTTCCTCTGAGCGGCTGCCTCTTGCAAACCTTATGTTTGAACAACAGGTGGGTTCAGTTTGTCTCTAAGATGACCATGTTAAGGATCTCACCTCTTACACAGACACACAAACATCCATCCATCCATCAGCTGGGCTGGAGACTATCCCAGCTGTCAGAGGGGGAGAGGCAGGGTACACCCTGGACAGGTCAACAGTGTTGTAGGGCTGACAGAAAACCAGTCACACCTATAGGCAATTTAAAATCACCAGTTAACCTAACCTCACTAACTGCATGTTTTTGGACTGTGGGAGGAAGCCAGGGTACCCAGAGAGAACCTACGCGGACACAAGGAGAACACCCAAACTCCACACAGAGAGGCCAGACGGTGGACCTTCCTGCTGTGACGGAACAGTGCTGACCGCTGCGTCACTGTGCTGCCCAGATACAAAAAACATAAAGCAGCTTACTTAAGTTAACAAACTTAAAATATAAGCATCCATCATTGTAGAAGTACGTACTTGACAGAGAGGTTAAAAGTGGAATAAAGTACCCTGTTCATGTGATTTTACTCTAATTATATCTGACACAAATAAAGCCACAAAGCTTCTGTGGTAATGCTTGCAAAGTTTAATACATCACTGTACAGTCGTCTCAAAGCAACAAAAGTAAACCATTAAAAAAAAAAAGAAATGAAACCATAAGTAACATACACACTCAGCATTTTGTACATACTCTATGCCCCGAGCATCCACGTGACTCATTACAACTCAAGTTTGTGTTAAATATATACTGTATGTATTCATATATTTCAATATAATCATGGTGTCTGTACAGAGGGAATCAGGCTACAAATTATAACTTTTAGTTCCTTTTTTAATATTATATCAATAACAGGCCACTGTGGAAATGTAGACATCGTACAGTCAAGTCTTGTGTGTAGCCCGTTAGAAAGGCTTAAAGCAACAATGTTACATGCTTTGGCTGTAAAAGAAACCTCTCGCAATAATAATAATAATAATAATCATGGTTTAAATCTGAAGAATATACACACATACACAGAAAATTATACAAAGCGTCTTGGGCTTGATATCCTGTTGGGATTTTTTTTTATTTTGAGATCCAGAGACAGATTCACATTTTCTGTTTATGCTTCTGTTGATAAATGAGGAAGAGGGCGAAAGATGAAAGAGAAATGTCACCTCTTGGTTCTCGGTGGAGCAGAGACCGAGGCGGGGGGGGGGGGGGGGGGGTTTTTT
>JAVDPK010002587.1:129777-146371 GCA_034780415.1 Cichlasoma orientale
GACTCCACCCACACTGTGGTGGTCCTCAATTGTAATGGAAACACAACACGCCCGTAGCGAATAGCCGCGAAGCGACGTGGCCCGCTCCGACCCGTCCCAAATGGAAATGCGCCTATGGATATCAAATCCCAAAACTCGTTTCATCCTACAGTACATTTGTGTCATGATTTTGTCACATGTAGTGTAAAAATTCTTCTGTTATGGCCTAAAACGTATATAGAGGGTCACAGAGACTTTGACCTTTCATCATCAAAAATGAAGCAGTTCAAGTGAGGACAAGCTGAAGGTACCTCAAGGTGTTAAAGAGATATCGCACTCACTAAAATGAGCTGTACATGGCTGTAACATCATGTGGCAGTAAATCCCAGTATATTCAGTCCACTTTGGCACAGTTTCAACAAATGACCTACATCCTGAAGGTACTGAGTGGCCCATATACAAAACACATAACCACCACTGCAGTTGACAATCTGAGATTAGATATGTTGGGGGGGGGGGGTGTCAGACAGAACAACGTAAAACAGAACTGATATTTTCCTTACGTCGTTTGTCTACTACAAAGTCCCCAGGACAAAACTCGTGGCTGTCAAGGTGCTGGATGGGGATGAGGTCGTTTGATCGGATCCCCTTCTCCACCCGGCCGTCCTTCCACATAACATCAGCTGTGGTCTTCGTGGATACAACTTCGACTGCCACCCTGCAAACAAAATAAATAAATAATAAAAAAAAAAAGATAGCAGAGACCTCAATCTTCTCTCCCATTCTTTGGCTTTCCTCTGATGATTTTTTTTATCCTGCTTCACTGCCCTCCATCTGGTCCTGCTGCATCGATTTTAATCCTTTGATCACAAAAACATTTACTGTAACTGACAATGTGAAACCGAGTGCAGCACTAAAGTGGAATACTCTAACCCTTAACCTCAAAGTGATTATTCTTTAAAATATTCAGAACAAAAGCCAACAAAAAGGAAATTTAAATGTTTGGATTTGAAGGTTGGTTCAAATCTGTGTCCTCTTCCACCATCAACACCTACACCGGTGAAAACAGCCAGCTTTAAAAAAAAATAAATAAATAAAATACTGTGAAGCACACATAGGATAGGTGTGACTGTGTGGCTGAGGAAATGACACCGTCAGTCGTCTGCACTGAAAGACTTTTTGTGCGTCTGTCTGCTGTCAGGGTGACAGCTCGCGATGCAAACCCTTCGACATACGAGAGCTGGATGGAAAGTAAGTAAGTAAAAGTAAGTAAAATTTTATTTATATAGCACCTCTTAAGATATAAATCACAAAGTGCTTCACAACAATAAAACAAGATACAATTGGAGTAAAGGGGAGAGAGGAGAGGGAAAAAAAGAAAAAAAAAAGAAAACACTAACCAAATGCAAGCCTAAAAGGCACGCAGCCAAACCGAGAGACGGCAGGTTTTTCTGGGAAAGCGGCCGCAAATTTAACAGGAACCGATGACGTCACTGGTGTCATTTTTACATCTATTACTTGTCAAAACACTTTGATTCATCTCGACTCTAAAAACACGCATTAAATCAAATGCATTAAGTCACAGCAGTGGTCTGCTGTGCTACTAAACAGGCAGAAAATGTGATCAACTGAACTCCTCACAACAGACAGAAGAAAGTAAAGTACATTTTGTACTGGTGCGCAGTTTTAACCCACCGGTCTCCGGGCTTGAATTCTCGGGAGAACTTGGTCCTTTTCTTCTTGTGCTTCCTCTTCAGGTTGCGGATGGAGAGCGGGATGCTCTTCTTGCGGTTGGTTCCCAGGCCGCCGCTCTGAGAGGAGGCCGTGGAGCTCGCCGATGACGTTAAGGAGCTGCAGCGCGGTTGCAGTCGTACACAAGAAACACAGGCAGAGGATGCGCTTTATGCAAATGCAATTTTCTGGGTATTACGAATGTAACAACTCACATTTTCTCATCATCAGTTAGGCTGCATATTATTATCTTTACTGAGTGATGTCCTTTGGCCTATTAATTGTGAGAAAACGTTGAGTAAATTATTGTGTTTGGCAGAAATAAAGTGGGTTCGGTGTTTATGCACTCAGGACATACAGGAAGTCCTGCCGACAGCTGTGCGATAGATCTGCAATAAATACCACATTTATGGAGCTTTTAAGGTCCACATGTTGTTAAAGTCGTGTTGGTTTAGAGGAGCTTTTTTGCTCGATTTTCCACTTTAGCCTGTAAGCTGCTGTACATTTACTCACACATGCATACAGCACTTTATTTTATGCACTCCAAGCATTTCGCCTGCTACACGTCCACAGCTAATTTAGCGTGGACATGCGTGTCCTAGGACAGTCTTCGGTTTTAGAGATGATGATTCAGCTGAACAGGCCCGACTCTTACTTTCTGAAGCAGCTTCGAGGCTCTCAACCAGGCTTTAGTCTCGGGTTGCCAACCTGACAAAACATTTTCCCAGTCGCTTTCACTTTAATATGGTTGAAGTGTGTATAACGGCTATCTCCCTTTCCCCTGAACCACACATACACTGGTGAGACTGATTTTAATTAACAAGCGGCTCGGCCTCGTTAATGATGCACATTGAGCCTAAACATCTGCAGGGCATCTCAGCTGGTTAATTACAATAAACGGAATAATTAGCAACAACTCCTGCATGTTGGACATAACAGTTAGTTGACTTTTTATTTCCTAATGCAAATAAGACACTCTTATTCAAATATTTCAACAATATGAACCAAACATGAAGATGACAAATTTAGCCAACAAACGTCTGACCTTCAAGTGCCCAAACAGTACATTTATTATTTGCCGTTGTGATATTTTTATTGATAAAAATGTTTCCTACTGTGGATTTGTCAGTCTGCTTCTCCTACTAATTTTCTTTAAAAAAAAAAAAAAAAAAAAGAAAACACATACTGGCCCATTGGCGTTAATGTGGACTCACTTATGTAAGTTTTCAAACATTATGGGCTTTGATTGAATTAATATAAATTTTTCTGTCTGATTTTGACAGTTATTTTAAAAAAAATTTATAGTAATATATTAATTGTTACACATATATAAACAAGATGTTTGTTTAGATTTTGTTTTTAAACATGGAACTAAAGGATGGGGGGAAACAAACGGCTCTCACTCTTCCACACGCGTGATGAAAGATAATGAAGACCCTGACCTGGTGTCGTCGGTGTCTTCTGCAGCCTCATCGTCAGCGTCCTGCTCGCAGTGTTCAGCCGAGGCGTCGTTGGTGCTCTGCGCATCCGGGGCATTCTGGACGGGAGCCACGGGGCCGTTGTTGTTATTGTTGTTGGGATGATTCAAGTCAGTCTGTTCGAATCTGTGCTCGCCTGATGGGAGAAACAGAAAATTAAACAGGTCGTACATGATGTAAACAAACAAACAAATTTAGATGTGAACGTGTGGAGTATTCATGTTTGTCCGGGTACAGAGAAAAATAAAACATTTAACAAGGAGCAATAAGTAAGTTAATTTATATCACCTAGTTATTTATAGAGGCTTTACAGACAGATTAGGACAGTATGTGTCATTGGAGGTACAAGAAAAAAAAATAGGAGATAGGGAAGTGGGGTGAAAAAAAACTGGCAAGTAGAGATAATAAAGTCACAAATTTACAAGAAAATGTTTAATCTAAATTATTTCAGCCTTTAAAATGTCAAAGATTCAGACTCTTTGATTTTTCTTCCAAATTATTTTTTCCGAATATCACCACCCTCCCCCAGCTCAGTACTCCAAATAAAAAAAAATAACCATAACTGTTACACATTTAACTATGCAGTTAGCTGTGGTTACGACAGAAAGTCAAATTATAAATCTATGGATTATGTTCACAGGCACTGTTGTGTTCCTGTCCATGTGCGTTAAAGTAAAGCTGTTTTATGTCAACAGAATGAACTCAAAATCAGCTTTTCTAAATATTTTCCAGTGCATTTCTGAACTGTAATTCCTTTTATTTAATTGGTCTACACCAATATTGACTTCTATATAAAACTGAGGTATTGACAGCTATATTACTGGGTGTGCGTTATATGTTCCTCTGGATGCTGTGTTTTGGCACCTTGTAAGTCGGCATTCTCTGTCTTCTTCCCAGAATCCTTCTTGAACATCCTTTTCAACTGTGATCACACACACACACACACACACACACACACAGTTAGAGCAAAAGCGTGAAGATCAAAGAGTGTTTTCAGGTACTGTCAGCCCTTCTAACACTGAGTGTTACCCAACATTCGAGAACAGTCTGAAAATACACCAACATCAGTTATCATCTCTGTTCTTGTGTAAAACAGGTGGTTTTAGGTGCTAATGTACTCCTCTAGGGGAAAAAAAATAGATCTTTACAGAAAGGAGCAACAACTTAACACTACATGAACAGACCAATGCACATTTATCCACACCTTTCTGGCAACGGGATCTTCAGGCAGAACAGGGGCACCCTCAGGTCCATCACAGGTGATGCGTGTAGCATCCCCTTTGGCCGGGAATACGTAGAGGGCCCTCTCTCCAAGCTGCCTCTGGGTATGGTCGTAGTAGCCCAGACGCCTCACCCTAAACCCGACCAGGAGAATGTCTTTATAAACGCCACGGGTTTTTGTGGCACATTCAGGCAGCCAGACTGTGATCTGATTACTAAGAAAACCTCTGCCTTAAATTCTGAGCGATATTCTTATACAATACAAACTACACCTAATAAGCAAAGGCAGCAGCAGCAGCATATACACATGGAGGCAGATGAATCACTGCACTGACCTGCAGAGGTTCTCCTGTGTGATGGTGGAGGGAGGTGGATAAACACTGTCAGAGCCTTTGGGCGAGTAGCTCTTGGTGATCCACGTCACTTTCAGCTCCACCACCTTCACCTGAAGGAAGCACAATGACATTCAAGCAAGTGCTTAAAGTAATGAAGACATACATTTACACATAAACTCCAATTAAATCAACAAGTGAATATGTGAATGAAGTACTTGTTGATAATCCTGTCTGCCTGAATTCATGTTGGTTTCAATTTGTTGGTGTTCTACATATTTTTCTGTGTTGAATGATCTCTGGCTTATGCTGTAAAAGTAAATAAAAATTTTAATTACAGAAAAACCAAACGCTTAAATTAAGATAAATAATTCACTTAATGGTTTTACTGTTTCTTCCACTTTGTTAGATTGTCCTCCCTGGTGATCCAATCATCTGTTTGTGTCATTAAAACAGAGCATTTTCTTATTTTATACAGAAGGGAAGAATCCAAAAATGTTTGCCCAAAGTTTTAATTTAAAGCCAGTCACCATCATTCACACGAGAACTCAAATATCTCAGAGTTCCAAGACATAATAAACTGATACAATAACCAACGAGCCCCTAAACGGGTTGCTTTCTGTCTCACAAAATAAGGCTGCTAATATTTAAAAGGAGAGACTTTATACCTCTTCTACCACCACCCTGAACTTGCACTTCCTGCTGAGGACAGGTTTGACCCCCGACAGCCACTGCACATTGGAGAAAACTTTGGCGGGACCAATCAGGACCTGTCCTGGGTAAAAGCCGTACGCCTCGTCAAAGAACAGACCCTGGATCCGAACAGCAACAACAACAGGAATGTTACAAACCAAGAAGTGACAGCATGGTAATAACAAAATAATGCATTATATTAAATACAGGTAACATGTATGACGCTTTATCAAATTTGCAATAAGTCGAACTTTTCTGTTCTTTTTGCTGTTGTCAAAAAAGTTAAAAATACAGATGCTCAGTACATTTTATTTGTTTCTGCTACTACAAAATATATATTTATCATCCAGTATGTAAGATATAAAACAGGCAGTCGTGGCAGCAATAAAATAAATATTAATATTTAACTGTTTAGACAAATCAGTTGCAAATTTTATATAAAGGTCAATAAGTACAATTTACTATTTTAAGGTTTATGACAATAAATTGCTTTGAAGTTGTGCACAACCATGAGGAGGGGAAGGGGAAAAAATGTAAAAATCAGGAAAGGATAAAGGATCTTCCACAGAAAAGGTTATGCCTGCAGCATTAGTCCTGACAGGGTAAACCTAAGATTAAACCTGAAGTTAGCCTGCTAAACCCAAAATCCTCCTCCATAGTACAGGCTTTTGGACACTGAAGCTGAGGACTGGAACAAACAGCAAAAGGTGTGGATGGAGAGGGACAGCATAATCAGAGCACGTTAGAACTCAATTTTAACCATATCACACACAAAAAAAAAAAAAAAAAAAAAGGTGAACCAGTAGCTGTCACTTCTATTCGAGCTCGTGTGGGGGCTTATTTAAAAAAAAAAAATAAAAAAATAAAATAAAAGTACCTGAAGTGACAGATCAGAGCTGGTGGCTACGTACCGAATCACTGACATGTGGACAGACATCATAAAGCTTGGCACCGTCTTCCACGCTCATGGAGCACCTGGAGGAAGCAAAGAGCCAGACATTCACTGGATGTGGCACCGATCAACATACGTTCACACACTCCAACAGACTACCACATGGTCACAGTACACACTGTCTGCTCCCCCACACACACACGCACGCGCACACACACACACACTTTACCTGGCTCCATTGGACAGCTTGAGGATGATATGATTGGTCAGGTCGTACACTTTCCCCAGCCAGAAGTCATAAGCAATGTAGTCGCCATACATGAAAGACTGAAAGGAAGGACAGCAGGAGCACATCAGCTTCACACTGTGTCAAAGAATTACCTCATGAAGGGGTTTATCCAGAGCTTCCAGGTCCATCATTTACTCAAAGTTGTATTGTCATCTTAATGACTCATGGCAGAAATTATAGTTTCTATTCACATTAGTTTATATTTATCTGGGTTTTTGCAGCACATAAAAACATTTGGCTCCCACTAAAGGGGAATTTTTTTTTATAGATTTCTAATCTTGGTTGTTTTTTTTTAAAGTGGGGTTTAATTAACTCAAGCATAAAATTAATTTTTATAACAGGAAGATAAACAGACTTCTTTTAAAGGTAACGGTGACCCTTTGCCTTAACTACAGTGCTAAACAAATTTATTAGACCACCTGATATAAAAACAAGAAAACTTAGAAATCAGTCAAAAATTTAATTATATAAAAAAAAGTCATTTATTTTATAATAAATTATAATATACATTATAATCAAATCATCGTCTATTATACTTAGAATATCATTTAAATTGTAATTTAATTATATTGTTATTTATTAGGCAAATAAACTGAATTCACATTTTTATACCCATTGAGCCGGCACACGGGATTTCTCAGAAATGAATCCGGTTTAACATTCAATCACTATTATTTCTGTTCAGGAATGCAAGTAAATAACTGTAATTTGGCATATTAATCAAAAATAATAATAATGCACTTTAATATTTTTTCTGCTTTTTTGTAAAACAGTAAATTTGGAAACTCATGGATAACAATAATTATTATATTTTAATATTATAAATCTAATTCTGATTAAAGCGCTGGCACATACTGGTGAATTAACCGTTACAGAAACATCCATTTTCATTTTGTTAACTGTGATACTGCAGGAGCAGCCGTGGCATAAACCTTACACTGAGTGGTGGGTTTATAAATTTGTTAAGCATATGTGGACCAATCGTACTCACACGTGTGGATTAAAGGCACATTTTCAGCTAGGAACATCCTGTGTAATATCAAAGTATTACAATTTATTTCTGACACCAAAACTGCAGTTCTGTGCTTAAATTTCTGCAATATATACACAATATACGAGCATGGGGGGGTGACCTTTTTAAGAAGATTGCCTTGCTAGCACTTGCTGTGGGAAGTGAGTGACTCTGGTGTGGGTGTGTGGGGGTGTGTGTGTGTATACAGTAGCTGTGGCCGACAGCAGTGATTAAGTTACTGAAATCAGCTGTAAAGTTTCTGGTTGATCCAACATTCAGTAAAACATCTGTATAATTGCCGTTTACTCCATTTGATCTCAGAGAAAAGGAAATGGAGATTAAATTCATGCAATGTTATGACAGCACAACTTCTCATCACTGCAAAGGATAGTGAGCAGCTACGAGCCGCGTTAAGAGTTATAACTTTGCGTTTTCCACTTGTATTTATTTTTTAGTTACTTTTAATTAATTAAGTCCATTTAAAAATGTTTAGTTTTAATTCCATTTCTATTCCTTTCAGTGTGTTTTTATTAATATGATATGGGTGGCATTAGTCAGACACTAAAATTTAAGTAGTTTAGAACAGTACACGAATACAGTGCAACTGTAGAAACACTCGCCTCCAAGACGGCATCAGTGCCTCCATCAGGCTGGTTGTGTGGACAAATTTGACCAAACTGACAAAGACCACAAACTAAAACACACTTCCTGCACATTTATTTCATTTAGATTTGTAGGTGGACACTATGCTTCGGTCAGATTCAGTTTTTCCTCCAAAGTCTTTATTTTTACGTCAGTTAACAAAAATGTTGTCGTTTAGTTTTAGTTAATCATTTTGGTTTGCACACATGTATCAGTTATTGGGGAAAAAAAAAAAAAAAAAAGAGCTTTGTCCTTTACTGCTAAAATGTGGTAAAATGTATTAAAATATTCTATGAATGTGTTTATTTTTTCCTCTTTGGTTCCGTGGGGGTCAGGCTGGCCCCCACGGCCTATAAAATAAAGCAACATAAGATCTTGGTATTAAAATTTGGGTCTTTCAGGTTATCATCTTACCCAGATGTGCTGGAGGTCTTTGCTGTTGACTGGATACAGTACACAGTTTGTTCCTACCAATTTCACTGCACACTCAATGTCAATGTTGGTCGCAATACCACACTGGTTGTCCTGAAACACAACAGAGACACACACACATCATCCTGTTGGTAACTCAGACCTTTCAGGTGCTTCCTGCGTGCACAAGACCGCACACTGAATTTCAACCTCAAAGCTTAATGTTTCATTTGTATTCAGACTGTGTGTCATAAGACGTAAAAGTCTCCTTTTAGTCCTCTACAACAGCCGACCTGCAGTAATATTCCAGTCATGTCTGATGCAGCAGATGAAATAAGAGTGGCGAACAGTGACGTGACTGTCAAAGGGAAAGGCTGATTGAAAAGAGCAGAAACAACAGGAGAGGTGCAGACAGAGAAGGTGAAAGCGTTATAAACAGCGAGGGCTACACTTACGTTGGAGTTATTTCTTCGCACGATGTCTCTGATGACGATCGATCGATCTTCAAGTTTTAACTGCAAGAGTGAGGAGCAAACAGGTTAAGAAAATGGTGGCTAACACAGCTGAATGACTTCATGTTTAAGACATCTCACTCCTACAGAAGCTGCTGAGTGTGTGACGCTGAAATTGGATCATCATTTTCTTATAATAACCCTTACAGCAGCGGAGAACACTGCACATCAATAACTCTAATGGAGCCTGGACAAGGAGCTGGGAATTAACCAGCTATGTATAAATCTATTCACACTTGGACCGTGACAGCAGTACTTGTGTGTGTCACACGGGCGTCCTCGTCCTCACCCACGGCCATAAACGCCGCAACATGACCGCCCGGCAGAGCTGCAACGCCCTCTGAGAGCAGATAAACAATTCTGCTGTCCAAACAAAAGAGACGCATTTCACCGAGCTGACCAGCAGGAGTGTTTATTCAACACTGAGGGAGTCAGCAAACACAATTTCACTTTCAATTACTAATCAAAACACGGAAATAAATTCTGGATCCAGTAAAATGAAAATGGTTTCGGGACAGCCTGACGGGCGGACAGAGTCAAAACTTAGAGCGATCAGAGAGCGCGGAAAAACAGAAGCTGTTGGACTAAACCTGGCAACAGATCAGCTCTCAGAGGGAAACCTTGTTCCTGTGAACTGAAATTTGCTGTGTCACTCCATGCCTGTACGCAGGCATGCAGACTAAAAACAGGCCCGCATTAAATAAAAAAAAATAAATAAATGAAAAACAGGCCTGCATAATGAACCATGACTGAGCAGCAGCTACAGTGAGATTCAAGGCTTATCAGATGCCAACACACAGTTTATAATTCATACTATGAGAAAGAAATTAAAAAACGATAATTAGGTAAACAGCATAAAACGCACTTATGATCACTGTCTACCAGGACTGCGAGCTCTCTTATCAGATCAGTAAAGACAGAAAGAGCCAGACAGAAATCAGGGGGCTGCATTTTTTTTCACCCAGCGTGCTCGTCTGTCGCGCCTCACACACAAGTCCAAATTCAGTTTACAAGCGAGACGTGCACGCGTCTCTGTTCACACCTGGGTTTTTCTTTAGAGGGGATACATATTTACAGTTTTCTTGTTATCTGAACGAGCTTTAAACATCACAGCTTTTACCTGATTGGCGTGCTATAAGCAGACAATAGCTCCACACGGATATCATAAAATATTGTGGATGTTTGCACTGCAATCGTTACACCCCTAAGGCAAAACTACATGCGCCAATATATATTTTAGAATCTAAACTTAGTTATTCTTACAAAGAGAAGACATGTTTTATTACATCCTACTATTCTAGTTACATGAATATCTTGGTTCCTCCTCCACCTCCTTGCCCCCCAGAACTGAAAGTCACCCACATTCACACCATCCAATTACCATTCAGGACAAGTAGCTGCTGCTCTTTCTATTCACAGTGTCACTAAAGCTTTTCAGCAGTCATTATTTACGCTGTTTATTCACGACAAAAACATGACCAGCTGATCATTAAAGGAGGACCAAAGTTAATGTGCCTCACGTCCTCGTTGCGCCTTTCCTTCACCTTTAAACCACAGCATGCAGGACTTCATGGGCAGGTGTTTCATGTCACCGGTTTGTGAAGCAGGAAAGAAAAATGAGCATAAACAGCACCACAGCTGAACGGACAACAACATCAGCACCTGCAGTCGCTGAACATTCATCTAGAAAAACCTCAGGGTCCACCCCGATCAAAACATACCAAATATGTTTTGGTGGTGGGAGGTCTTAACTCTTCAGATAGTCACTGTTAAGAGTGTGGCCACTGCAGAAATGCAAAAGAGCAAAAACATGAAATTTCCTGTAAGACCTGGGCTGCTGAAAAGTCAGGCTTCTAAATGAGGGAAGTGACCCAGAGGCGGCTGGTCAGATTCTGTAAATATGAAGGGAAGGTGCTACAATGTTTCCTTCATTCCCTCCTTTAGGCGAGGATACACTGAACCACTCTTGCGGTCAACTCACAGCGACACTGAAGGGAATGAAAAATAAAAGACAGAAAATAGGCGCCCAGCTGTTCAGATGACCTCGGATCTTGTTCTTTCAGGGTGAGGGTGAGAACAAAATGTTTCCAAGTAGTGATTCTCTTAAACATCATAAGTTTGCATGGAGGATATTTAGGTTAAAGTTCATGTGGCCATAAAACATAATTGATTTCAGTCCAACGCACAAGTGGTACAGATCATGTAAATGTTAACCGTGCATTTTTCCACTTGAACCGTCTTAAACCCGCAGGTGAACTCTGAACATTACACTGCTGTAATAAAATCTGCTTTTCGTGAAGTCGTTTCCCTGAATGAAGCAGCTCGCTAAATAAAACTGATGAGCTGCATTAAAATGAAAAAGTAACATAATTCGCTTTGCATTAGTTATGTCCTCAGTTTAAGCGCTGCTGTACTGCAGCCTCATTTATTAATTTTACTCCAGTCCCAGAAAGCCTTAATAAAACGGCAGGAGTTACCCTGGATCACGGTATGTGTCGACAGGATGAGCGAGTAATCTCGATACGACGATCACTTCATTTGACTTTATTCGTTTGTCATCAGAATTCCTACCTTAATAATGAAGTGATCTTTTTCCACTGGTTTCCTTTTAAATGATCTGCGTGAAACAAGGTAAGAAATCACAGAGCAAAGTATCTAAGAAGCCCGTGCAGTCCATTGTCAGGACGTTTCAACACAGCAGACTCACAACAACTGTTATATTAAGCAGTCAGAGTCTCCGATTCTCATCAGTGAATTGGCCTTTACACCCTTCCTTGACCTCGTGACGCTTTTCATCGAGGTCAAGGAAAAACGAGAGGGAGAAATTTTAGGAGGTCTTGAGTCTGACAAGGAAAACAGTCACAGCTGCGCGACACAAAACAAATGCCAGGGGAGCACTTCCCTTCATTTCCACCTCTTCTGTTCTTAGCCAACGAAACCTTCTCAACCCTGACAGCTGGTGTCTACAAATAAACAAGGGTAAAAAGTGACTGAATGAAATGAAGAAATACCAACATTAAATGCCAACATCCTGAACAGACACAGGACAGACACTAATTTAAAAAAAGCTTAATGTGCGCGTTTTCCCGTGCAGCAATCAATCATGTGCTGGCTCCCTAAACTGGAACTCAGTGATGAAAACTTTGAGAACCTCAGCTATACAAGGTTATCTGTAGGAGGGCCTATTTTCACTCTATAAGTGACAGGAAAAGATGCTTTGCTGGCAGGAAGCGTGCAGAAAAGTGGCAGCAAACCACCAGCCAGAGCCCCAGAGTTTGAGCAGACACAGATGGAAGTAGAGAAGAGTGTAGAAATCCAAAAGGACAAAGCAGACTGCATGTTAACTACAGAATGGGAGGTGGGGATGGGGAAAACATGGGAAAAATGTCAGTAGGAATATATACTTATAAGTCTTGTGTGCACAAGAAGGTAACGCTGTTATTATCAGAGCTGGAACAATTAGCTGGTGAGTTGACCATTCAGTATATTAATAACACAATCCATCCATTTTTTTTAAACTGCTTATTCAATTCAGGATCATAGGGAGGCTGGAGCCTATCCCAGCTGTCTTATTGCGAGAGGAGAGGTACACCCCCTGGACAGGTCGCCAGTGTGAGAGACAGACAATCGCTCATGCTCACGTTCACACCTGCAGCCAATTTAGAATCACCAGTTAACATAACGTGTATGTTTTTGGACTGCATTTCCATCCATCCATCCATCCATCCATCCATCCATCCATCCATCCATCCATCCATCCATCCATCCATCCATCCATCCTCCCTCTTCCGCTTAAGCGGAAGGACTGTATTTCAGTACCATATATCACTCTGGGTCACTCTGCATACACTTCCACCATAGAGATTCAGAAAACACGGTGAAACACTCGTTCAGGACAATCAGTACACCTCTTCAAGGTTTTGAAATGAATTTTAATTTTACTGCAAAGAGTCTGACTAAAGGTGAGCACAGCAAGGATGAGCTGCTGTAGATAACAGTACAGACTGTATGGCTGCGGTTTTGTATGGAGTAAAAGTGCCCAAACATCCTGTTGGGGACAGTATGAAAAGCACCTGCAAGGCCACTCACACACACACACACACACAAACACACTTGCGTGTTCTTGGCAGGTCTTCAGCTTTATCTCACGCTGTAACCCAACTCCTCTGATTTCTGGGAGAGGAAGAGCCACTAAGTGTGTGTGTGTGTGTGTGGGGGGGGGGGGGGGTAATCAATGGGTCGCCATGTTCCCTTGTACTCTATTAAAACAGCAGCTTGTCAGCTCCTCAATTCTCCACACCCACACACACCCCAACTTGTCTCCCTATTTATTTGAAGCTTTTAGCCAAGAGAAGAGCTCAGAGACCTTTTTTTGAACAGCCCCACAAACGCAGCTCTTCTTCATTAATATTCTCTCAGTGCTTCATGCTGCAGTGCGCTGCTGTAGTAACACATTTCCTCACCCGCTCAGAAACCCTGTTTAAAGCACAGGTGCGGAAATATAACCAATATGTGCGAATGTGCTGGTCAGGCAGTTGTTAAAAATGCCCCGTTGGTAAGAAGTATAATCCACTTAACATGTGTAATTGTAATTTCTAATCCACCGTACACCTTGTAACTGGATTATGTCAATTACACTCTGTTCCTTAAATCTGCTACAGAGGCCCCGCAGTGGGAGCGATGACTCTCCAGGAAAAGGTGAAGTTGAGGAAGAGGAATAATTCTGCCATCTGACTGAGCAAAGTGATAAAAAGCAAAACACGTTCCACCTTCTGTTACAGTCGTCTCTTTGGCCAAATGTACTGAAAAAACGCTTTCTAATGCTAATGGTCGCTAGCTAACTGTTACGATGGCGAACCATTCTGGTAGCTAACTGCTGAAATTCTCAGCCCGATGCGATGGCACCTCAGCAAAGCACAGCGCCGGGCGTTCAACTGCCGGCTAGAACCCTGTAGAGGATTTCCTGGGATTACAGTGCTGTTAAACTAGTCTTGTCTTAGCCTTGTTTAGATCATGTTTTGCATTCAGCATTCATGTACGTGGAATATTAGAAACCTGAATGTACACAGTCCTTTATGTACACAATCTAAAAAAAAAAGAAAGAAAGAAAGAAAAAAAAAAAAAGAAAATCCAGATTTCTAGATGGAGCTCCTTGATTTCATGTGCCAGTACAGGCATGTTGTACTTATGTCCAGAGATGCATCTGCATCTCTCGCTCCCTAAATGAGGGGACTATCTGTGCTTGCTTGGTATCCCAACAGACACCATTGCAAAGAAACTTAAGAGGGGGTAAAAAAAAAAAAAAAAAAAAAACGCCCAATTTAAGTGTTCGTGTTTCATCCAGCACAGAGTCTTAATTGAATTTTGCAGTACTTCATGGGAAAGCTAGTTTCTCACCACTATCACTCTGTGTATACCTGTGTATAAGAAAGAGAAAGACCACTATAAGTCACTGTAAGTGCATCAAAATCTTCCCAACAACTATTAATTTGCTTAAAACTCAAGACAGACAGGTGCTGACAGAAAGCCAAAAATAAATAAATAAAATAATTCAGGAGGACACAGAAAAAACAAACCTGCAAATACTTCCATATACAGTAAACAGTATGTGAAGCCAGTCTGAGCAGCCTGGATTCAGACCACCGATTTGACTGCACGAGATGCACAAAGCAAAACGCCTTAGACTGCTGCCCCACGACCCAGACAGGCAGCATAAAATGAAATCAGTAGAGAAATTTGTCTCTGGTGTGTCAGTATGATAAACAGTAATATAATTGGGGTAGCTGTGGCTCAGGAGGTAGAGCAGGTCATCTACTAACTGGAAGGTTGGTGGTTCGATTCCTGGCTGCTCCGACCATGTAAAAATGAAGATGTTTATATTGCACAGAAAATAAAAATAAATCTCAAATCTGAAATCTCTAAAATAATTCAATAAGGATAATTTACAGCTAAAAAACAGCCACTAAATGTTCACAGAAAATAAACTGTTGGCAAAGATTAAGCTTAGACCGCCCGTCTACTTTTAAGTTTTAAAGTTTTAAGCATAATTTGTTCAGGTTTGTGAATTTACTCTGCAGAGCAATCTAGTGAGCTATAATTTGGTAAAAAAAAGAAATCCTACATATCAGCAGTGATGTCTTCTTAAGGAGCGGGAAAAGCCTGACAGCTTTAAGGTTTGTTTGGAGGTCAAATTAAAATGAGGCAAAGCCATCACTTTGTGAAGTTTGCAAATGAAGCAGATGAAGGAGGAAGGTTTCTCCTTGTTACTCACACGATGCACACAACTCCTCAAGGCACCTTGAAATCAAAGCTCTGTCTCTGCACCACTGCTGCTGCGGTGATTTATGCATTTCTTCAAAACCCTCAGGTGCAGACACGTGCGCACTAATTAAAACTGGACTTTGACTGCAACACTGAGTAAATTGCACATCTCCTGACATTTCTGGTAACACATACACACACACACACACACACAGCAGAATGATTACCCAGCTATACCGATTGTCACAGCAAAGCAGCCGACTGTTGCTATGGCTCGTATAGAGATGAGGAGGAGGGAGGTGGTACGATAGTGGAGGGCAACAGACTCAGACAACAAAAAGAAAAGAAATGTTTGTGTGAGACACCTGGCTCCGAAAAGGAAGGAAGATAACCCCGGCTGTCTTTCTGTCCATGCTTTTAGGGTAGAAGTGGCCAGATTGATAACAAGAATCAACGGAGAACAGTTTTTGCTTTGATTTTCCAGCCTGATTTGCACAAATCATTATTCAGGTGCAGCACAAAGAGGAGGAAGCGAGATGCTGCAGAGAACTGCAGCTCTGGGCCACGCCTGTTCTGACAGACAGCTTTCGATACCAGGCTCACTTGTCCTTCACACTGTTGTCTATACTAACAAGACATCCGAGCCACAAGCACAACAGGAAGCAAAACAAACACAGGTGGATTCCGTAGTAACAGGTGCACATGCTGCATTTCTCCCCACGCACAGCTAACTTCACTGAATATGAAGCCAAAAGGTGAAATTTTGCCCACCAGATGCTGCTAAAAATCTGATGATGAAGGTGCAACAGTGCAGCGCTAAAACCTGCACCTCCACCTTCAAATTATGCTTCTGTTCAGTGGCGTTTTTGGAGTAATCGAAAATAACCAGTGTCAAAGAGCAAGTGAGGCCTTCTGGGTTCATCTACGTCGATCCCGTGAGAACTGCATCTTGGTCTGTTGTGGAGTCGTTTTCATGTGAATAATTTCATAATTTAAAAAAAATAAAAATACCGTGGCTTGTCAATGATTTTTAGCTGCACGAAACAATGTTCTAAAGTGTTGGATTTAATTAGGCCCGAGCCTCCCGAAGGGGTAGGCGAGGAGCCTATTGTATTCGCTTGCGCGAAAACGAAAAAGAGTC
>JAVDPK010002587.1:146471-164654 GCA_034780415.1 Cichlasoma orientale
ACAAGACTGTGCGCATTACTTTTAACTGTGAAAAAACTACTCATCCCACAATGCACTGCAAATACAGATACCACAGCAAACTATTTCCAACCTTCTTGAATTTAAGAATTTTATCATAGTGTTGTATAATAATAGTGTTGCATATATTTTGTAGCTTGTTTTGTGTGTAGTAAAATATAGCCTAGTTATCAGTGTGGTACAGTTCTTCATCCCTGACTGCAAACACCACTCTCAGTTTCTGAAGTTTAGCGTTCACTAAGCAGTCTGCCTTTATGGGTTTTAACATTTCCATGGTAACAGTGACTTCCACCAATCAGAGCACCAGTCGTCGTTTCAGTTTAGGATTGTGGGTACAGTCGTTCTATTCTGCAACACTACGAATAAAAGGCTTTTTTGTTTAAACAAGGTTGATATCATTTAGACTTGTGGGTTCCACAGGAGCACATAGCATAATTTCACAATGTTGTAGCTCATATTAAGTCTGCTGTGGATGGTTAAAATATTACAACTAGAGCCCAACAGTGAGGTTCAGGAAGTAAAAATCCTATTCAGATTCTCCATATTCTTATATTTTCAACTTATTAAGTGATTATTTTTCGCTTGTTTAAAACAACTAATAAACTAGCTGCATTGCTAAACATAGCTAACATCTATTAAAATTTTAATTACCTTTAAACACTGTTTATTAATTCTTCTGCTAAGAATTAAGCATCTAAACATTAGAAAACTACACAACTGTTTGACAGTGAAGTAACGTGGGATCAGAAGTGTCATTTTCATCACCATTGTTGATGGAAATTATGCATTATGGAAAGACTGTTTTCATAAATGAGATTACATTTGAGATTACATTTTTATTCATGTTATATTTAGTCACGTACATATTTTATCCTCGTAACAAAATAGTTGCAAGCAACGTTAGCTAGCGTCTGCAGCTCTGGGATAACAGTGGGTCAACTATTAATCGAAAGGTCAATGGTTCAATCCCCGGCTCCTCCAACGCTCCTCGACGCTTCTTTGGGCAAGATACTGAACCCCGAGTTGCCCCGATGCATCCATCAGAAAGTGAGGTGTGTGAATGCTGGGTTAAAAGTGCTTGTATTAATGTGTGTGAGAATGTGTGTGAATGAGGATTGTAGTAAGAAAGCGCTCTGACTGTTAAAATCGAGTAGAAAAGCATTATATAAATACCAGTCCATTTACCATTTCTATAGCTGCTGTAGCAATGAATTCAAATCATGGGACAGTTGTGTGATATTACCTGTGACCAAAACAATCACGCTTAAAATAACTTTGAATGTGTTAAATGCAACGTCACAGCACACGTTAACTCATCGGCTGGCATGCGTACAAAAGATCTGAATGATATTTGCTTCTTTTTTCTAATAATTGTTTTAATCACTGTGATACACGCTCACTAAGTGCTAAACACTACACAGGTCACTACTAATTCAGCACTAATTACAATACTATTAGGAGACCTTTTGAGCTTGTGTGGGTTGGTTTGTGCACATTAAAGCCTCTTGTTCTCACATTAGTCAGAAGAGCTGCGGTCACAGCTTTCTGATTGGCTGTCTGATGTTGCACTTCCTAAACAAAAACAAAAAAAAAAGCACGGGGGTTCTCACACCCTTGCAGAATCACCGATAGTGATTCTGCAAGCGTGGTGATCTTAAGATATAATAATTTGAATACAGATAAATGGAAAAAAATGCCTGTGTTGAATGTAATGAAGCAAAAAAAAAAAAAATCCAGATCAATGACTAGTCCTTGCAGCCTTTGTTTATTAGGCAATAAATTGCATCATCAATCAATCCTCACACTGTGATACCTTTTTCGCTGCTGCAGGACAGTCTAGATGAAGCGTATCGATTTGGACACACAGGAAGGGTGCACGGCTCTATTAAAAACAGAGCAGGCACAAATCCTTTTACCGATGAAGACCACAGGGGATCGACAGAAGGACTAATAGCACAGAGTATCTATTATAGAGCAATCTCCTTGCTCTGTAATTTGAGAGATGAACTAAAAAAAAAAAAAAAAAAAAGACTCATTGGGTAGGGGGAATCAAGACAGTGCACTAAGAGCTGCAAGACACTGAGCGCTGTATATCAGGAGGGAAATGAGTGGAAAAAAAATGTGTGTGAAATGAGAAGAACATGCAGACACAAAAAGGAAGCGAATATAAGAATACGATGGAGACCGGAGGACGGAGGTGAAGGATACTTGAGAGTGAAATCATTAAGACAAAAAAATGGATTTAAAAAAAAAAAAAAAGTCAGAAGTGAAGACGCCGAAGGGGAGGAGGTTGCAAGGAGCTGGAGACAGGGTGTGACAGGGAGAAAATGAGGATGAGAAGTGAACGAGGTACAGACGAGAAAGCAGCCAGCCCAACAAGTGGGAGATCGAGACAGATCCCTGGAGAGAGAGAGAGAGAGCGAGAGAGTGAGGAAGCCAGAAAAAGCAAGAGCCAGAAATAGACAAGAGTGCAGCAAAAACAGCAGATAGTAAGATGAAAATAAAGGGAGAGAGCGAGAGGGAGAGAAAGTAGACCGTCTCCCCACTGGGCAGGAACAACACTGCAGAAGAAAATGGGGAGGATGAGAAGATGAAGGAGAGAGAGTGAAGGGAGGAGGAATAGAGGAATAGAGGCTGGTAGGATAGATGCAGTTTCCTTAAGCAAGGCAAGCCACCTCGGAGTGCAGCTATTGGTGTGTGTATGTGTGCGTGCGCATGTGCATGTGTGTAAATGAGATCCATTATCCCATCCAGTCAGCACCACATTACGTCAACATTCTCCAACACAGCTCTGTCAGGACACTGGCTACGACGGAGTGGGAAAATAAATAAATGTTTACACCAAAAAAAAAAATAATAATTTCAACAAAACAGTTTAATCAGATTAAACAGGCTTAAACAAGTTGAAGGGTTGCAGAGGGGTGGTTTAAATCTCTTCATAAACCAATCTGAATAAAAGCTGACTGGTACTTGTACTTAAATATCACCAATCTCCTGAGCCAATTGTACTATGTGTATGTCTGGAACCAGAGCCATAGTTGTATTCTTGGACTCTGTTAGAGTCGCTTTGCATGATTCATAGTTCAAAATACTACAATTGTCTCATACTGAGCCTTGATGCAGTGCCTCAGTTCACCCACTCTGAAATGAGCCGTTTTAGAAGTCAGCTGTTTTAGCCCACCTCCCTTTCAGCCAACATAGCTCTGATTGGCTGCCCCTAATGGGTTATTCATAGATTTAAGAAAGGCACTTGATACAATAGATCATATTTTAATTAGAAAAAAAAACTGGAACATTATGACATTGGAAGGTAATTTTAAATTGGGTTGGCTCTTATTTAAGAAACAGTCAGTTTGTGAAGTTAAATGATTGATGCTCCTGACGCATCATTCACAATGCAGGTTACAGGGATCACACAACTTCACTATTCTTACAGCCTGAAATACTGAAATTTGCAGATCTAGTGAAATTCAAAAAAAAAAAAAAAAAAATCTACTACCAGGAAATAGTCAAAGCATGTTTTTGTTTGTTTGTTTTTGAGAGAGGGAAGTTATAAATTATGGTGATTTTGCAACTTCAAAATTGTGAATGTGCGTACTACCAAGAAAAGTTTGTGTCTTCCTGTGTGTGAAGTGAAACTGCAACAGTTTGAGTGTGAAGTTGAAGCAAACATGGCAAAAAGAGGTATAAAGATTCAAAGAAGAGGACCTTGAATTTCAGCGAATGTCTGTTTAATAAGTTGCTACTTCATGCTTATTCAGACTTTACTATTAACAATCCAAAACTGGACTTGAGTTTGATGTGTGGAGGTAAGATTATGAAGATGTAAAACATGATGATAATTTGTATTTAACACAGTGTATATATTGTATTATTAGAAATATGTGTGTTATTGGAGTTTATATCAATAAGGAAGCTGGATAAATATTAATGAATAACAATTAACTGATAACTTATAGAGGGATTAAATACACATGCATTTCTTCTCACTCCTTTTTGATATGTAGACTGAATCAGAATAAAAGTGGAGCGCTACTGGAGTGTATTTTGCTTTATTTTGTACAGTACTTCTTGTCTCTTCTTTTTCCTAAATGACCATGTACTTTTTACACAATCGAAATAAATTTAAACTGAAATTGAAACAGAAGGTTTTTTTTGCCTACTGTGTATCAGGATATTCACTCTTGACATCATTCAAGAATATAAAATTGCAAAGTTGTCTGAAATTGAGCTTTGGAGCAGTCTGAAGCCTAAGCTTTTATCACAGGAATTATTTATACACACTCTGACTTCATTAATTAAACCTTTTTTTCTTAATTAATATGAGGATTAGTACAGGTAAGGCCGGAGAAAGCACATTAGGTCTACCTTAAAGAATCATAATAACAGTAAGTACTGCACTGAATAGGTGACGGCATTCATTGCTTTTATGCATGTGACACTTTTTCCCCGTTAACTGCGTCAGAGCATGTAGACCATAAAATCCCATCCCACAACAACTGATTTTATTCAGACTGAAAAGCTGCGACTGCAGCTAATGAGAAGGGTGAGGATGGTGGTGGGAGGTGGGGGAGGGGAGGAAAAAGTAGCAGGGTGGGATAAAGATAAAGGTAGGTGTTAGGAGAAAACATCCTCTTTCAGACATGCACTTCACATCAGAACCCACAATTTAATGTCTAAATTGACACTTTGGTCACGTTTCTGTAAACGCCTTAACATCAAGTTTAACTAGTCACACCAAGTATCACGTGTGCTGACATTAAAGGTTGGGCGTGCACGGATTGAGGTTCCCGTCTACGCTCGTCTTTTCTTTGCAAGTGTCTCTGCTCAGCATAGACGATTATTTTAGCGAGCGGCCTACAAAGCAAAAACACGAGGAAACTAAATTTAGCCCCCCAGTTACAGTAAGAAAACGCTGACCTCACGCATTACATGTCAGTTGACGCTCTGTGCAGTCTAGGGATGTGTGCTACTAATCAGCTAAACATTTACATGTAGTCGGCAATAAAAAATACTAGAAGTCTAAAGTGAAAAATAAACACTCGACCAGAACGATGAGTAACCATGGTGCGCACAGGCCTGCGGACGTTAACCAACCAGGAGAAAATGCTAACATTAGCCACACTTCATAAAGTAATCCGACATCATGACATATGTTTCTGTTAATACAGAATGGCTCAAATAACTCCTAAATACACAATATTTTTACAAATAGTGTTTAACCTCATCCATTAGACTGTGCTCAGTTTTGACTTTCAGACTAGTGAGCTAGTCTGGTTTTACTCCTAGTAAAATCGGACATCAGGCGCACCCCTGTTACAGGCAGGTCTGAAAACCTGCTAATTATATGCTCTAACAACATAAAAATGAAAATGAAGAAGTTGAATATAGGCTGCGTCAGAGCAAACCGGCACTGCACCAGAGCAATGTGTAACCGATTTCACAACTGGCAACGTGGACTCCAGCAGGAACCGATGGCTGCTGGTGCTAATGCTGCTACTATTAGCCAGACTCTGTAAATTAACACAACTCCAGTGCTTACCTATATTTAGACAGGTCAGTTCTACTTTTTTTTTTTTTTTTTGGGTATAATAGAGACCAGGAACCAGGTCTCCACCCTCACACAATCTACTGCTTATTTTAAAATCAACTTTTATTTCTACCATTGGTATCCAAAAGTGTGGGCACCCCTGGTCAAAATTACTGTTACTGTGAACGGTTAAGCAAGTCTAAGATGAAATGAATTACAAAAGGCATGAAGTTAAAAATGAAACGCACATTAAAAATTTTAAGCTATATTTTGGTTTTGTACAATTTTAGAGTGAAAAAATAAAAGGGAAAAACTTGCAAAAGTTTGGAAACCCTAGGAGATCTGAGCACTCATCACTTTGACCATGATCTCAGAACTTTGTTTGTTAGGGTTATGGCCTGTTCACAATCATCGTCAGGAAAGCCAGGTGATGCAAATTTCAAAGTTTTATAAATACCCAGACTCCTCTAACCTAGTCCCAAAAATCAAGGGTTCTTCTAAGCAGCTTTGATTCACTCTGAAAATGAAAATGATTGACGCCCACAAAGCAGGAGAAGGTTGCCATTTCCTCAGTTTGAAATGTAATTAAGAAATGGCAGTTAACAGGACCAGTGGAGGTCAAGATAAAGTCTGGAAGACAAGGAAATTTTTCAGAACTGTTTGTTGGATTGCTAGAAAGGCAAATCAGGACCCCACTTCACTGCAAAAGACCTTCAGGAAGACGTAGTAAACTCTGGAGTTGTGGTACATTGTTCTACTGGTCAGCAACATCTGCACAAATATGGCCTTCATGGAAGAGTCATCAGAAGAGAACCTCTTGCATCCTCACCACAAAATTCAGCATCAGAAGTTTGCAAAAGAACATCTGAACAAGCCTGACGCATTTTTGGAAACAAGTCCTGGGGACCGATGAGTTTAAAAAGGAACTCATTAGCAGCAACAAGCAAAAACAAGCAACAAGCAACTGTTAAGCATGGTGGTGGATCAATCATGCTTTGGGGTTGTGTTCCAGCACGGGGAATATTTCACAAGTAGAGGAAAGAATGGATTCAGTGAAACTTTTGTATACCCCTGTAACTGTCACATTATGGACATACACGAAGGACGTTAACAAAATTAACTTGAATTCATTTGAATTAAGGAAGATGAAAAGTGAAGGATGAAAGAGTAAAGTGGTTATGAAAGAGGGCAGACGGAGAAGGGAGAAAGTGAAAGGTTTATGAAAGAAGAGGAGGGGCAGAAAAGAAATAGTTTAGAGGAGAAGCAGGATGACAGAAGATGATCGGTGAGGTCAGAAGTCTTCAGAGAGCACAGCAGGTTCACAGCTCGCCCCGTTCATTTCACACTTGGACAACAAGCTGGTCTCACTCTAAAAGACATGATCCCAAGGAGGGCGCCCTAAAAGGTGAAAAAAAAATTATTTCATGCCTCCTTTCTTTAATGACATCGTCACCTGCTGAGCATCTCGATCACAACCTAGGCATGACAACCTGTCATCCATGTCCAATAATAAAAACAACAGCCTGAGAAGGGTGTGTGTGTGTGTGTGTGTGTGTGTGTGTGTGTGTGTGTGTGTGTGTGTGTGTGTGTGTGTGTGTGTGCAAATGCGCACACAAGTGCAATGATGGATAGAAAACAAAAGAAATAAATAAAATAAGGCAACAGATGTTCAACAAAGTCACCCTCAAATTTAGCAGCATCATAGTTATGCAATTTCTAGTGCACAATCAAATCAATACACAAACTATGACTCACTTCACTTCAGCAAAGCAGTCCCCTGCACTCTCAGTTCATGCACTTATGGATAATTCGTAGCTGAAAACAGCAACTAAAAACGCATACTGGGATTCTTCAAAGTTAATGCTGTATATGCCTATTTATTGTTTATGTTTTTCCAGCTGTTACACATTCCATTCAGTCTGAATAACTCCAGTAATTGTAAATAAATGAATATGCATTTTATTTTTCTTATTTTTTCCCCAGTTTTGAAATGGTTAAGTTGCCTTTCCTACAGCACGCACGGCACTTGGTTGTTTCAAAATGAGCTTGTAAACTTAAACTACTTTAGTGTGACAATTTCAATAAAAACAATGAGACGTTCGTTTCATTCTTCTTGTTAACCAACTTTTTCACACAATTCAATCGAGACAGCAAGTTGACTAAACAATTTAATGCTCGCAAAGTAAATTTTCAGATTTTCTACTGATGCAATTGAAAACGTTATTGGTGTAAACACTGCATAACTGCTGGAAATAAAATGTAGTCATTTTGAGAGCTGAAACTAGGACTGAGGCCTGAAAAAAGTTATTAGTTTTGCAGGTATCTAAAAATTCCAGGGAAATCGCCAAAGGGAAAGTACTAAAACTGGCACCCATACTCTTATGATTACTTTTTTTTTTTTTTTGGATAAAGCCTGTTTGCTATTAGAAGGCTAAAGATAGGTGCTGACTCTGGGAAGATCATTTGAGTGAAGTCAACCTTTTTTCACTTTGAGATGATCTTAGTGTCAAATTCTTCACGTTTACCATGTAGAAGTCGACCTTAAGAGTCTCAAATTAATCAGAAGCTTCTTTGTATCAAATATAAATATATTTTTTTCTAAATATTTTCCTAACAGGGTGAGGTACATCTCCTGTGGCTAACCTTGTTGTTCCTGCTGCAGAACATTAAAAAAAAGAATAAAAAATAAATTAATTAATTTAAAAAAAGAAGAAGAATTTCCTCAGATTTGATCGAGCAGCTGCAGTGCAGCACTGTAGATGCTTCACCTGTTTTTAGAGGAAGGGTACAGTATGATGGCTGATGACAAAACCTGGTGCCCTGCCCCTCGTCTGTTTGTTTCCCTGTGCCTGCCTGGCACCTGCTTAAACCATAACTAAGGCTCTGAGCTCCAAAGCACCGTTGGGCGGGCCTTGGCAACAGCCTGATGTCCCAGATTACGCCAACGTCTGCCAGCCTACCTCGAACACCTGCGGGTGGCTTCTGAGCAAACTGTGCTGGAGGATGCATAACGTCATCTGAAGAGTATTAATGCTGCAAATCAGTGTGCAACATTTGAGTGGCTGTTTTTGACAGTCAGCCATATTCAGGTGAGCTTTCAAAGACAGCACCACAGTCTCGATGGCCTAAAATCAAATGATGATTTTTTTTTTCCTCCACATTAAAAGCACATTGTTTGTGATAAAATATCACGTGAAACACGGCAATGTAACAAATGCACAGAAACTGGCGGGACAAATGGTTTAGGTGTTACATTAATCATGCTGAGCAGATAAATATGAGTGGAAATAAGTAATGTAATTAATATCATTGTGTGTTTGCTCATTTATCAGCTAATTAAGGATGATACATTACACGCAGGCTGACACCACAGTGGTGTGAACAAACACTCAATTTTTGTCTTTTTTTTTTTTTGCGATGTATCCGGTGAACATTTTCCAATCAGACTGCACATAAAATATTTGTGCAGTCCCGTTTTGAAGTTTCAACAGAGCGTCTTTATCAGCTAATGAGAAGCCTTGATTAAATTCTGCTGTGAACACAAACAGCTGGAGACCCGATGGTCAAGTAGTCATTCCTGTTATACTTCTTTGAAGTCTGCCTCGTGGGGCGTATTCATACTTTTTGCACTGTTTTTTTTTAATCCCCAAAGGTTACTGCTCGCTTGTCATGCAATACCATGATAACAACCGCTCTAACTCCCCAATTCATACACATCTCACGCTCTATAAGAAGTGACTGCTTTACAGTTACTGTTTAGCCTCGACATGTTTAACAGAAGAACCAGAAATAAAAAAAATAAAGAAGTTCTGACCTCGTGTTTTAAACGCATTTCAGCAGTAAGCTGATCTCTTCAAGTGTTCAGCAGCGCTGCAGCTAAAATGCTTTTGAAGAGGCGAGGGCTTGACAGGACTAAAAGCAATTTATGTGCTCATGACCAGAAGATGGATAAGAGGTGAAAGAAATCAGTGTGGTGCTGTGGCTCGAGTGTAATTCAACAGTCAGCACACCCAGAAAAGACATGTTTCTATTGTGTAGGTCAGCTGGGGGGGGTTGACCACACTCGTGTAGCTAGATGGATGGGGGCAGGTTGACAGACGGGAGTCACCTTGCAGTTACAGCATCCAGCTCGTCCTCCCACTTGAATTTTGATGGATTTTTTTTTCCCCATCCCATCTGCTGTAATCAAGAGCAGTAAAACTGTTGTTCCCACAAAAATTTCCTGTACTGTATGTTGGGATGTGTGTACATTTATTTATTTTTAACCAAATCGTGAAACACTTTGTTAATGTGCATTTTAATAATCGCTATTCATTTGGCACCTGAATGATCTTAAAATATTACAGGTTTTTTCAGACAGGAAATGGATTTGTGACACAAAACTGCAGACGTTTGCATCAAGGTTTTGGTTTCATGTTTCAGAACTGTTAGCCCCGTGGACCAAACAGGAGAAACCTGCCCACACACAAACTACTACAGCTGTCAAAAGGTTCTGTGTGGAATAAAAATGAGGCCCAGCGCAAACTCTGCCAGGAAAGTTAGTATGCCACAAGTCTACCAAAACTATTCGGTAATTTGAGAGCCCTCCAAGTTGGAGGGCAATCTCCAAAGAATAGTTGCACATATAAATGTTCCACCAAGCAGCAGAAAGCTTCTCTAAATGACTTGCTTAGCAGTGCCTTTAAAACAAAAAATAAAAACTTCCAGCACCATGAAAGACCAAAATAAATGCAGTAAAACTCAGAGTCTCCCTGCTTACCAGGCTTCATTTATACCCACTGATCCATAACTTCCTCCTTCAGCTGCGATCTAATGACCTCAGATTAGAATAAGCTACAAAATGTTAATGTTTTATTTTCTCATGTCACTGTGGGGTCAAGCACCGCGCCCAGCCAAAGTGGAATTTATTAATCGCAAATCAGATCAGTCAGATCTGTATTCAGAGGAGTGAATTTTAATGAATGCATAATGCTGCTAACTCGAGGGCATTGTAATGGGGCAGAGCAGCAAAATTGGGAACTCATCCTATGACAGCATGCCTAGAAAACCCTGACAATTTAACTGGCTCTGAGAGCACACGGTGGAATGAAATCATTTCCATGGTATAGAAAAGGCCTGCACATTACCATAACAGCCATCTGGTACCGAACTGTCAGCACGTCTCATTTCCAGTCAACATTTTTTTAATTAACTTCCTCATAGTGCAGTTCACTCTTTCGGTGAGGTTGGTCTGAGAATGATGGGTTGATGTTAATTTATGGCCCACAGTTCAGGTTCAGCACACTGTCTGGAAGACACTGGAAGACTGAGGAAGACAAAATGGATCCCATGAATGTAATCATGCAGCCCCCCCATTGTATCAAGATTTTCATGGGAAATGACTTCTGCTATTGACTTCCTCAGAGAGAGCAATTCCACCCACCTGGAGTTACGGTCTATAAAGACCAGTAAGTACACGGTATGGTTGGTCTCTTGGGAAATGGATACATCTAATCCTAGAAGTTCTCAGGACCTTTGGACCAGTTTCTTTGAATCTGCCTGCTGGTCTTTGGTTTTCAGGCTTGTGTAAAAGGCATACACAACAGTTTTGAACACGTTCCTGAACATTCCAGTCAGTAGACCAAATTCTGTGATCGCCGGTAGGTTTTGTGTCTTCCCAGATGTCTAGAGAGGATCTTGGTGGAAATATTCAAAAAAGCTGCACCTGGAAAGTGATCAGGTATATAAAGTTGGTCTATGGTCCTGTAGGGAAGCTCCACAACATGGTAAAGGAGGTCGTCCTTTATTTTGAATGAAGTGGTGGGATTGATGTCATATCCCCAGTTTCCATGAGGTTCTGATATAGAGACTGACCTTCTGTGTGTTCCTGCTGCACCTTCCACACTGCCTCAATGGTGAGTGGAGCTCCTTTGAGGGCATGGAGTCTATGGCTAGGCTTGGTGATTTTGAACACCCACAGGAGAGAGGCTTGGCATCATTACTGAATAGTTAATGATGCCAGACGGATTTCTTTTCCTCTGGCTAGATCGCTGTACTATAGTATTATTTCACCACAATTTGCAAATCTACCACCAGGCACGGCCAGTTTTGTTCACAATGTGCACGCACAATCTTTCAACGGTTCTGTTCACGCTTGATTTTGCAGGCAAAATAGCGGCCAGTGTGAAACAGAGACGGGAGTAGAGGAAAAAAGGAGCTCAAGGGACAATTTTGGGCTTCGTATTAAACATAAAATCCCTAGCAGCGCGATCCCCCCACCCACCCACCCACTCGAGTGGTTCACATGCAGAGAGTATGCCGACCTCATCGAAGCAGCCAAAGGTTGGTTTTCCATCCTCACTCGTCCCTACACTAGACTCACTCACTACATTTTTACTTAAAGTGCTCAATGAGCTAGTTTTCACTGATGTTCCCATCAGCTTTGTAATAAATCAGCTACTAAAATGACTGAGATAGCAACTTTTCATATCAATCAATCAATCAATTTATTTATATAGCACATTAAAACAACAGCCGTTGCCCAAAGTGCTTCACAGGGCATAAAACAAATAAAACAACAAATAAAATATAAAAACATAAGAACATAAAACAGAAATAAAAACACAATAAAACCCTAGCAGTACAATAAACAATGAAGGACCGTAACAGTGAAGCCCATAGTAAAACCAAGAAGATCTATCACCCAGTCGGAAATGCACGTGTAAATAAATAAGTTTTGAGAAGTTTTTTAAAAGTGGTAGGGGAAATCAGCACAAGTTCATTTTAATAACTGGCAATTGCTCGGGTGGTGTTTTACTACACCAGCTGTGTATCTCTGTGCAGGTATTTGCCTACACAGAGCCAACAGAGAGGCGTTTTCAAGCAGTGTAAATGTCCTAGCGGGCAGTCCTCAAAAAATCCAACATTAGGCAGCTCGACGTGCACGGCACTATGCACAGGCCGAATGCTGAATGGCTGAAAATGGGCCGGAAACAGGGAAGGGAGCGACATCAGCGTTCACCATATATAGAAGAAGCACAAAACAAAAATAAAAACTTCAAAAGATCAACTCAACATGAAAAGCTCAGACAGTGGCCGCAGCGGACACTCTCGTTGTTTTTAACAGTTTCACTTCAACACTTTGCATGTTGTAATTTCGCTTTTATCCGCAGCTGGCTGAAGGACCAACAACAGCACATCCAAGAGTAGCCCACAGACCAGTTGTTTGTGACACTGCACCCTGGTGACTATAAACAGCTACAACATGTAGACTGCAAAGCTGATGTAAGCTGTGCGCTGGATTGCCACAGAAGCATACTGGAGCCCTTAACAACAAAAAACATTCAATTTTGAAAATTGCTGGCCGATCAACCAGTGCTGCTTTTTTTTGGGGGGGGGGGCATCTATCTGCACTACTGCATAACGTGCTTGTAAAAGACACCACGAGGAGATGAATAATTTAGTCGTGATTAATCAGTGAACATACGTAGACAATATTAACTGAGAACCTGAAGGTGAACTGAAGAAGGGCTGACTGGTTTGTTTGTTTTGGTTTTTTTTAAGCTCTTTTGTTACGGTAACTCATTCAGAATTTTCCCTCTGGGATCAATAAAGTATTCTGATTCTGATTCATTCAGGCTGTTTTTATATGTGCAAATGATGGTGAACTGTAACAGTAAGCCAATGTGAGCATATGTGAGCTACAGTAACTTAACGGTTGTGGCGTGGGTCATAAAAAAAACATCTTAAAAATACAAAACTTTGACCTCACAGGGGTGATTTTTTGACAGTACGACTTTCTATAGGGAATAAATATTATAAGTAATGCAATACTTTAAAAAAAATAAAATAAAGCATAATGTGTACATTGGGTGAGCGGGTGGGGTTTGTGTGTGTGTGTCTAAGAACCCAAACACTGTTCAGGGGTGAGGTGAGTCAGCCATGTTCCCGTCAAACCTGATGTGTATGGAAGCAGTGCAGCTGACGGCAGCTGAAGTGCCCCTGTTCATACCTGCACTGAGATGCAGATCTAAGCCCAGTCACATCCTCTGGGGAACGTTATTAAGATTTCATAGGGTGTGTCAGAGTGAAGTAGTGAGCTGCAGACATGCTCCGATTTCAAAGCTACTGATGTAACTCAATCCTTTTCTCTCAGGCTGATTGTATAACTGCAACACTAATACAAGCAAATCTGGGAGTCAATGACAAAGACTTACCGATTAGCCTAAAAATGAACGGCATCATCCGCATTTTAAAACAACAAAGCCAAAAAAATTTGTTTACTTGACACATCCAATAGGGTTCTATTTTTAAGTTCAGTATAAGATTAAAACTACAATTTATAAAGCTCCTACCATCTAATTCAAGATTTATTAACACCACAATGTATATTATGCACTTAATATCAGGGTTTTTATATTTAAAAATATATATAAAAGACATTTAGGCCTTCCACTAAAGGGGAAAAAAAAAAACCTCCACAACTGTGATAAAAATATTTTTAAGTTTTGTTTGTTTTCTTTATTAAGTTTAACTAAATCAAAACCTAAAGCATGCGAGGAGTAGCTCTAATTGTCTCATCTTTACTTCCTTTACTCTGCTAGTGACAAACAGTAAAGCAGAGAGCTGAGGAGAGGCGTAGTAAAGCCACGCTCTGAACTGAAAGCAAACAGACAAATTAAGTAGATAACAAATGAAATACTTATGTACTTTTTATTTTTTTGGGTTCATGGGTAAGTGGGGCCCTATTTATTTTATCTGAAAAACTAATTGGTGTGGGTGAAGCTACTAAAGGGGAAATTAAAGCCAGTGTAACAACAGGGTACTTAAATGTCCACTAATATCGGATTTATTTTTCCATTAAAACAGAGCTCCACCGAACATGTCACTCGTTATTTATTTACATCACAAGCTCCACAAGCTTACTCTTTCATCTAGTGTCACCTCCTCGATGTATGCTATAGTGTAAACCATTTTTTATGCCCTCACAAAGATCGTTAAGGAGGGTGTGTCTTCTGTGACAGCTGTCCCACTGATGGTGCCGTTTTTAGGGCGTCTGCAACACGCAGATAAGCTCACTTATCGGCTATAGTTTCTGAAATCAAAAGTGATACCAGTGGTGCATGAGGGTGCTCACGCCCGTTTACAAATGTTCCTTAAACTGACAACTCTGTTTATTCTCATACTGTTTCTGGCAAACCCGCAGCTCAGGTTGCAACAAAATCGCACAGCTGAGGCTAAATTTGTGTTTTTAAATCTTTGCGAGGCTCCCTATTTGTGCAAGCAGAAAGTTCAGCATTTCAAATGTTTTAACTTCAAAATGATTTCAGCTTCACACACCAGAATGAAGCAACAAAGAAACTACATTAGACTAATTGTCTTGCATCACTTAGAATTTGCACATAATGGTCGCCACTTTGCTCCAAAATCCTATTTGGCTGTGAAAATGCCTGTTTTATGAAGCCCGAGAGAACAGCTGACATGCGTATCAGATTCCAAGCATCGCTTTTCCCTCCACTGATCACTCCGGAGAGAGAAAACGTGAAGTGAACGCAGGGTGCAGTCTGCAGAATAAAAAAATAAGTTGAAATTTTGTGCAAACAGCATCTTGAACGCGTGCAACTTTGCATACTGCAGGATGTGATCATGAATTATTGATTAGGGTGTAAAACCGTGCTCTCAGGATATATGCAAAATGAGCCTGCAGATAAGCAAAAGGAGAAATCAGGAATACTACACACTGAAACCCATACATGTGCACATTAACACGCAGCAGTTCCTTTGGGAACTCGGTCCATGCGTTGTGTAAATATCAGCGTCATTGTTTAAGGGATGCGCTGCTCTGCCTTTGTTCTGACTAAGGTTTGAATGACACTCAGACCAGAACTTTACCCATTTAGCTGGAAAGACAAAGCACGGCAGCGCTGGGCCCTAAAATAGGCTTCTTCTGGTCACATCCTGTCTCTGAAATGGGTTTGTGGGAGCTTGTTCCAGGCCTGTCCTCCTTTAAACTCTGTGACTCTTTTCCACAAAGCCCAGGAGAACGCTAGAGAAGCTTAGAGGATGCACAGAACAGCAGGATTGCAGAGCCTGTGCCAGCTAAAAACACCTTCATTATCTGGGTGTAAAAAGGTAAAGCTGTTGTCGATAAAATCCAGGGAACACAAATGTACGCAAAACTTGTGTGTCCAAATGAACTGAAGTATGACAAGTGGTTTTAAAGCGCTGACACTGTAGTTTGCATGTTTTTATGCCTTTAAGATACGGGTTCGCTAGTTTCTGTATCAACATTAGATCACATAGTTATGGTCCAGATTCAGTGGGCTTCCATGTTTTTACAGATGGAGCTGAAAAATGAAGCAGGCACTGAAGCACTCAAAAATGCAGTTCCCCTAGGCTGGCTCCAAAAGCCAGTCACTTCCCACAGACTCCCATGTTAAAATGTTCAAATTTGCAGCATTAAGAAGCATTTACAGCCTGATTTTGGTCTCTATGGAATGTTTCCTCCTTCATAACAAATATGAGAAGGATGTGTTTTTTATAATTCATCCATCTGGATTCTGGAGTTAAGAACAGTGCAAAAGAGAGGTGAAGAAGAGCATGCAGGCAAGGTGGAGTGGGTAGAGACAAGTGCCAGGGTTCATTTGTGACAGAAGGATAGCAGCAAACATGAAAGGGAACGTTTACAAGATGTTAGGTGAGACCTGCTATTATGTATGGTTTGGAGACGGTGGCACAGACAAAAAAGAAAGGAGGCTGAGCTGGAGGTGGCAAAGCTGAAAATGGTAAGATTTTCATTGGGAGTGACCAGGATGGACAAGATTAAAAATGTGTTCATCAACGGGACAGATTGGGTTGAGCGGCTCGGAGACGAAGTTAGAGAGGCAACGCTGAGATGGTTTGGACACGTGCAGAGGAGGGATAGTGATACACTGGACAAAGGATGGTGAAGATGGAGTTTCCAGGCGGAAGGAAAAGAGGAAGACCACAGGAGGGTCACACATGTAGTGAAGGAGGACATACAGAGGGTTGATGTGACAGAAGAGGATGTTAGAGAGAGGGTGAGATGGAAACAGATGATCCGCTGTGGCGACCCCTAAAGCGAGCAGCCGAAAGAAGAAGAAAGGATACTGGAGTTAAGGGCGTGGCCACTTCGATTGTCTGATGCAAGCAGCTGCTGCCTGTATTTGTCTAGGCGTTACAGCTGATTTAGACTTCTATGGTGAATCTCTGTAGAGCTCACCCGCTCATTACCAGCATTTTCTACTGCATGGCACTGAACAGGAGTGGCCCTCCAATCTCATTGTACATTCTGTATAATGACATAAAGGCATTCTATTCTATTCTTATGCTTTTGCATGCCCCCCCCCCCCCAAAAAGACAAATATATTTGTCCTTCAAGTTCTTCCACTTCTTTGTACATTCCCTCACATCCATTCCGGCAGTTTCGGCAATCTCCGTCCAGGAATTTGCTGAATTTTGAGAGTCCTTATATTGAGACGATGATTCTTATTCTCAAGCTCATAAATTCGAAAACTGCGTCAGACAAGTAGCCAGAAACACACAGGAGGAATCAACATTACAGAACAAGCCAATCACAGTAGCTGCATTCTGCATCGACGAGATGTGGAGTTACACTTCTGCGGAGGTGTAACAGCGTACGGTTTCAGGGTTACAGCTCATCTATGGTGTACACTAGGGCTGCAACTAAAGATTATTTTAGTAATTGATTAATCTATAGATTATTCTGACAATTAATCGGATAAAAAAAACTGGCACATTCTGGAGATTTTTCATTGAACCACTTATACAATATTAAAAATACATTAAAAGATGCAAATAAAGAATTCAATTAATTTTTTAAATAAGAAAATAAACATTTTATTGCAATAAAATGCAATAACATAGCATTCTCACAGTGAATTTGAACCAGGTAAAGCTAAAACTATGCCACTTGAGGAGTTTTGGGTAAAACATATTTACAGACAAAGGTGGTTTTATCTTAAATGTAAAATGTATATATTTTTTGTACAGTTTTGGCTTAATTACTGCTCTGAATATGTTGTTTTTTCAGCAAATGGCCTTTTTTTGAGTCCGTATACTCCAGTTAACGATTAATCGATTACTAAATTAGTTGATGATTATTTCAATAATCGATTCATCACAATTAATCCGATTAATCGTTTCAGCCCTAGTGTACACCATAGATGAGCTGTATACACCTTGCTTAACCAAGCCTGCTAGCTTTAGCTGACACTTTATGCCACATTCCATTTGAAGTGGGAAGTCGGAAATCCCGATTTCCAAGTTGGAATATTCAACTGGAACACCCCCTCAAGTCGGCTTTCCCACTCAGCAATTTGGGAGAAGCTCGACCAATCCTGACTTCACAATCCATAATAGAAGTAAAAATGTAGACCTTGTAATCTGTACTACCAATGTTGTGTATTTGTGACTGTTTAAATAAGCCACATGCTAGGGAGCAAAACAAAGCCTGTTTTTCCTTGCTTCGGCAATTACTATTACTGGATGGCAAAAGGCGCTCTCCTTTTGCCATCCTCTGGCGCTCTCCACTGACCTCTCCCTTTCTCATTTCCTTAGCGTAAGGGGGAGTGAACTATCGCGTCAGGTAGCCAGCCGAGGCGCATTGTCTTGTA
>JAVDPK010002587.1:192031-247544 GCA_034780415.1 Cichlasoma orientale
CACACACACACACACACACACACACACACACACACACACACACACACACACACACACACACACACACACTTTTCCTTGCTTTTTAATTATGGTCACAAGCAATTTCTTAAGTGATTCTTTAAGGGATTTGCATACACATCGAGTATGACAGAAACTGTGTTGTATTAAGAAGAGAAACCTTGCATTACTTCAAAGTGCCCACGTCACTGACTTAAGCCAATTTAATTTTAAAGGAAAGCTGTCGCAATGCTCTGATAACAACATCACAAACATGACTAAAAACTTATTGTTTAACTAACTGCGTTTGATATATTTATTTAGTTTCAAAGTTATAAAAATATGGTTTATGAGATTTTCTGGAAACGCACAATATCACGAGTGAGTGGTGCATCAAAAACCATTTAATGCAAAAAAACAAATAGAAATACAGCACCATTCAAAGTTTCAGACAGTTAAATCCTTAAATACTGACTGATGCAAAAATGATGTAATTACTAGACCACAGGCAGTCCTGCTCATTGATTTTTAACAGTGTCCATAGAGAGTTAGAGGGATAGATCTACCACACAAGAAAATCAGTCATATTGTGCCACTCAGCCCCCAAAGACTCTAAAATAATTAAAAAACAAGAACATTCTGCAGCAAACACTGTACTTTGACTTTTAATGAAGATGATACGCAATGACATCACACGACCGTGATCAATAGTCCCCTTTAATCACCATGCATTCTCGAGGTGGTGAGTAATCCCTATCGTTTTCCTCAGTTTATAAGTAGTGTTAATGTGTTATTGACTGCATATAATAACAGTGATCTAATAGCTAAAGCTTGTTCTACTAATGCATGCATTAAAAGGCGGGAAGGGAGACAAATACCAGTATTAATATTTTTATAATGCAAATACAATTTTGTTACAGCGGTCTGATACACACGGCTACAGAATTAGGAAACTCTTGATATTTTAAAATGAATTAGATATGTACATTTATTTAAAGTTCTAAAATATTACTTTGTAAAATCTCTGGTTAAGTCTTGAGAGGACCTGAGACATCAGGGTTGTTAAAGTTTAAAAAGAAAAGAAAGAAAGAGAAAAAAAAATCCTTTTATGATTTAAAAATAATCAAGACCAAGCAATATTAAAATTATGTATTATACTTTTAGCCTTTATAAAAAAGCCATAACTATTAAGTTGGGAATACAACTTTTCAACCATGCACTAGGCTCTCTTTGCCAGTCATTTCAGTTCAGATTTACGACTGTTGGTCAGATAAAACAAGAACTCTGAAAGCCCTATTGATCTGTGTTTCTATGTCAGTGTGACCTATGGAAATTAGCTGCTTAAATCTATAAAATTCTACACAACAGTGTAGAAAAATACTCAAAGGACCAACACGCTGACTCCTTTTAATATCACTTTGTCTTACAGTCAGTGTTTACTAACAACAGATCATATTTATTGAACTGCATTGCGTGGATGACACAAACGACATATCCACAATTTTGTTAGCTGAGCTGATGGTGAAACAGGACTCATTACTGTCTGCACAGGGACCGAATTAGATTGTCAAACTTACTTATCTTTGTCTCCCAGCCTTTACAAATCTCAGTTAATGGTGGAGCAAGCAGCCAGTCTATTCCTGGAGCTCAGAGTGTTTCGCATAGCGTTACACAGTGCATTTCCAGAAAAATCCAAGGCATTGCAGACATAAACCAACAGATTGAACATAATGTCACTTTGCTTGGCTTGGGCAAAACATCCATTATATCATTATAGTGTTCAGAGCCTTGAATGCTGTCCTGGAGTTGTGGTTTATAAAAATCAATGCGAGTCCCTGAGTGTCTGGGACAGGAATGGCAGCAGCACAGAAATCTGACACCAGCTCAGCCTAGTTTCCACTACAGAGCTGAGGAATAGCTACACAAGGCTACCCATATTGTTGGTGAAACTTCCTCTGCACCCCCCCCCCCCCCCAAAAAAAAAAACCCAAAACCAAACAATTTCTAAAATACCTTTTTGGTATTACGAGCTCATTTTGAGATCATTTCAACAATTATCTCAATTAGGTGTGTTAAATATTTGAAGCTTAGGCAGAATGTCTGTATCAGTCCTCCAGAGACAAAGAGGAGGTTACTGGCAATCCAGCCTCTGGTTCAGTGGAGGCTGGAAATCACTCACTTGGATAATGAAATAGCTAGGAATTTAGCTAATGGATGGAGTGCTCAGGTCTGACCAAGTCTGCCAGGGTATACAGGCAGTTGTTAGGGTCTACACAGGAAAATATATGGGTACAGACTGTAGATTCTCCAGGAGCAGGATAACAGCTACATATAGAATAAAAACGTGGGGAATGTGCACATTTTTGTTCCCCAGACTTTATTTAACCTGGCTTCTAGGTATAATAAGGATTGCACAAGTATATCCGGCAACACAAATTTAGCATTTTTTCGCTGATGTGTTTTCCCAACAAGCCACAGACCAGCTGGGTCTGTATTTACAGCCCTTTAATTTCAATTACAAGGACTGTGAATACAAGATAAAACAAATTCCATGCCACATTGTTTTGCAATATTTCTCACATTTTGCTTTTGAGCGCATCGCTTTCATTTACTCCATGAAAGTCCCAATTTTTTTCATCTATGCATCCATTTTCTTCTGCTCATCTGTGACCCCAGTTGTTTCAGTGTTGACCAAAATAACTGGAATTATAATTTCTGCCATAACAGAGCAGCCGTACTGACCAAGCTGCTATTGTGGCGATGCCATTCAGCTGCTTTATTCTCCAGGCTACTCGTACTGTAGACTGGAGAATAGAATAGAATAGAATAGAATGCCTTTATTGTCATTATACAGAACGCGCAATAAGATGGGAGAAAAACTTTGGAGGATGTGGGCATGCTAAGCAAGCGCTCTACCATTTGTGCTTATCATGCGTCGCGTGTATTAATCAAATACATAGAAAAAGAATGCAGTACCATTTTATGGTGCAACTCATGCCTCATTTTACAGGATGGTTCTTCTTGTTAATCTAATTTAACAAAAAACATAGAGACTGTTTAAACAAAAACACACACACACACACACAGAGCAGAAAGAAAAGCATCCTGGCTCGAGAATAATTTTTCAACTTGGTTGTACCAGAACACCACTTGGTCACACCTTTTTCTTTTTTTTATAAGAAAGGAGGAAAACAAAGAAAAGAAGGAGGCCAGGTTCCCTATCAACAAAATGCCAACAGGCGTTCTTCTTGTGCAGCTTTGTTTTCAAAATTTGAAACCAAATCTGTGTAACAGGATTTGAGTGGTTACAGGCAACACTGCCTACAGCAAATACACGGCAGAGTATTACCCTCTCACTGCAGCCACGTGTACTACTTTAGCCACTGCTGTTGAAGGAGGTACCTGCACCTGGAATGTAGGGAAGGACAGAGATGTGCTGGATGTCCCTTATCACCAGCCTCTTCTCTCTTATGTTTTTTTTTTGATTTTTTTTTTTTTTTTTTTAAATAAATCAGCTGCAGACAGCTTCATCTTTGGACAATCAGCCTGTTCAAACATGAAGCCGTCATTTTTAGACCATCACAGCAACTTAATGGACTACCCCTGCAGGTAGGGAGAGTCTGACCGAGCCAGTGAAAAAGACCACCTTCCACCATATTAACCACCACCATGGTTAATATGGTCACTGCCTGTCAAAGAGGACCAGCAACAGAGCATCATGCACTCATGAACCTCACAGAGATTTCTGACTAATATTCTACTCAACTCTATATGACGTCCTTCTTGAGTAAATACACTTATGGCACGGTTGGGAAAAAAAAATCCTACTGGACCTCCTTCTTGGGCTATTGTGTTCACAAGATTTTCAGTAAACTTGACCTCTGACCTTGAGGTCAAGGTCAAAGAAATTCAAACTCCTCCAAGATTTTTATTAGATGCACCAATGCTATCAATTTTAAAATCCTACACCACTTTTTTCTTGGGTTATCGTGTTCACACAGTTGGATGTCCATGCTGCCCGCCCACCCAAAGGCGTGACTACAATATCCCGAGGGGTAAAACTCAAAAACAAAGCAGCTGAAGTTGAAGCTGGCTAAGAAACAAATCAAATGTGAGGTAAAACCACTAGCTTCTAGAGAACAAAAAGTGGAAACCACATGAAAGACACTTCTCGATCTCTGACGTGGGTGGCTGTTAGGTTCATTCAGGAAGAAAAGCACAACCACAATGACATCATCTATAGTTTGTCGTAAGACATGGAAAGTATCGTCTTCTCTTGGGTCTAATAATTCAGTGCTTCACCTAACTGCTTCCTAACTTGACCATTTATCAGTGGGACTGAATGTGTGAGTCACACCCTCCCCCAGGTGATGTCACACGGTCCTCTGAGGGGGTGTAACCATGGTTTGGTTTCTTCCTCCAGCCTGTCCTCTGCTTATTCCTGCTAGACTGTGTGGTTTTAGCAACATGTAACAGGCTGCAGAGGCACATGGCATGCACTCTCCCTACCTTTTAAAATTCAACCATAGTCCACATGAGGACAGATGAAGAGTTTAATTTCCTGCCACACTCACTCTGCACAGCAACTCACTGCTTCCACTTGGGACAATCTAGGCACATCCGCTCAGAGCCTCACGTTCACTCTTTCATGACAGAATTTGCATCACTTAGACCCAAGAGGACTTTTCCATAACAGCTTCATCAGCCTATGAGGTGACATCTAACAACATGAGATGTTGTTTATGGAAATTAGGTTAAGTGTAGACGACACCAGACAATATGTAAACCAAGAGTTCTTTTCCAGTTTATTAAAAGGCGTAGCCTTCAGTAAGCTTGATTGACAGTTAAAATCTGAGAGACAACCGTGTAAAACGTCACCATCATCACTGCATGCATACACAGTTCGTCATATTTAATATGTTATCACAGAAGCATTAGAAAAGAACTACATCCTGATAATCTATGGATAATATAGAAACACAAAAACATAATTGAAACATCTACTATGTGTATTTGGCCGGCAACTCTGTGTGTATTTCTGGCACATCTGAACCAGAGGAATGGTTGAGAGAAAAAAAAATAAATAAAAAAAATAAAAAATATCGATTCTATGTGCCTCCACAGCAGTAAAAAAGAAAAAAAGAAGCAATGTTCTTGGTGTTTGCTGTGTGGAGAAAAAGGATCCTGCTGAACTGAGCTGACTTAAGTGTTGCAAGTGCCAGAATTTTTTTCTACTTTTTCATTTCAAGCACTGCAACCAGAGGAACTTGTAGTAGTTGTGCAATCCTCACTTTTACTTGACGGATGCATGTAGTCAGTACTGAGCAGGAGTTACCAGAGCGCCCTGCCACAGACACGCAAGCAAGAAGTGGAGCTAAGAGCTTAAGACAAATGGGAAATCGGAGTTGACTGTTGGCTACTGACTGAATGCAGAGAGCTAGATAATGGTATCTGCACAACAGGCAGACAGTAATGAATATGTATCATCACTGCTCAGACCCACTATGCAAGGGATTGATATAACATTTGACTGAATTGTACTCCACTGAAAGACTCAGCCTTGTGAGTTACTGGCTGCTAAATCTTCCAAATGCTCTGAATGTCTGTTTATACAGTTCAGTGATAGCTACCGGGTCTGCAAAATGAAAATTGTGCTCAAGCAGTTTGCAGCTCTTTGCAGCAGCTCTACAAGTACAAGTCCTTTTGCCATCTTTGCCTTTACTATATGTGGACTAATGGTACTTAGATGAGTAGTCCCAATCTGAGCCAGGAAAAACTCTGCCAAGCGTGACAGGAGTCGTTACTTTCAGAAAAATATTATGCCAACTCCCACCTCTTATTTTTGATCTTGATAATAACCTTGAGTCAGGCAGTGATCGTTTAACACGTGACATGCAAACGATCATGTCACATGGTCGTTCTTCTGACATCTTAGACCCAAGTTGCACAATGTTGCACAACTACACTTTACTTTTTGTCAAAAACATTAAGAATTTGCTTCCTTACTATTTCTTAAAATTCAGCATTCATTGGAATTTCAACAAAAGAGCGCCTTATACACCGATACGCGTTTGCTCGTCTCCGAGGCGAAATGAGGAACAAATCGTCATTGCTGCCTCATCACTTCTTCTTAACGTCCACCAAGCTTTAAATATGTACGCAGAGCCTGACAAGCACATGTGCAAAAAGCTGTGCAACTGTTCTATTTAAATGCATTTCTGTTTAAAGTATCTGCAAATAAAGGAGTGCATTAGTGCATGTAAAGCTGTTCACTGAGATGTGAGCTGTTAAGGTTTTACTAATTAACCTTACTGAATAAACCACACAAACATCAAATGAGGACAAATATACATGGACACGGAGATCTGAAATCCATAATTTCACACATGCAAGTACTAAGACGCTTAGAACAAGTGTGAATCAAATTATGAAACATCAGTACAATGAGGAGTGAGGAATGAATAATAATGCAAACTGTCATTTATTTCATTATTAAGCTGAGAACAGCTTTGTACAAGCAATGCTAAAAAAAAATGTTTACACCCTCACACATACTACGTCTCACATAATCATTAAGAGTGTCGACAACTCAAGTGCCAATTTGTATGTGGGACTTGTCTACACTAACACTGCAAAGCCTGAACTGTAACATTAACATTGTGTATTTATGCTGCCAGCCAAGCAAAGCCAGCTCTGAAAGAAAACAGAATATAAAATATGATTATATACACCTGTAGAAAACAACACACACTAGATCTGAGAGTGTTAGTACATTGTTACATTAAATGACACAGTGCAATCAGACATCTTTCCCCATTTCCAGATAAATGTCCACATTACATGAGGAAAATGGTTTGCCCGGCGGTAGCTGCAACCATCAGGGTGGGGGTGGTTTGTCTGAGTGCAATTTAATATTGTATTTCAGGGTTTTCATGGTTTAAAATGGACAACTGGGGGTTGCCAACATACAGAAGCATGACTGAGCTGAATACAGTTAAGGCAAAGGGTCTCTGTTGTATTTTAGGTTTTAGCAAATTAAACCCCGCTTTACAGTTCTGGTGAAGTTCCTTTGAGGAATGGCCCAAACCTCTTTTGGGTGTGCCAACATTTTTTGTATGCGCAGCCACAACCACCTGTTATAATGCTCACTGCTATTTACAGTAAATGGACTGGTACTTTCTTCTCAATCTGAGTACTTTGTACTACTTCTCTTTCTACTATGTCTCATTCACCTAATCTGACACACACACACACACACAGTCATACAGTGCTTATATCTATACCTAAGCAGTTTTATCTACCATTCTCAAGAACTCAGGGTTCAGTATCTTGCCCAAGGATACGTCAACACATGGACAGGAGGAGGTTGGGATTGATCCAATTCAATTTTATTTCAATTTAAATTGTATTTATTATTATATTTAGATCCACCAACCTTCCCATTGGTAGACAACCCACTCTACCAGAACAGGTGAGCAGGACATGTGCATATGTGTATAAAATGTGCAATATTATGCTCAATAACTTCATCACTTATGCTTGCCGGACTGCTGGCCTTTTACTACAAGGGAGGAAACCCTGTGATGTAAGAATAAATGTGGCTCTTCCTCCCCAGTGTGTTTTTATCATGCTTGTCTAAACCAGACAATTACCTGACAATCAGGAAATCTGGATATTTGTTATGTGTTATTGCCATTACTGCAGCATTCAATTGCTGTGAACACCATCCGGTCAAAATAATTTATTCTCTTCCCATGAGATGACTCACTGACCTTGACCTATGAGTCCAAAACATGTCTTCCAATTTTCACATTTAATGGTTTCCATTGTCATGTAACTTTTTATGACAAACACAAGGAAGTATTATTATTTTAGCGCAACCCTTTAACTTGTCAAAGCAGTGAGGCAACTGGAGGAAGAAATGGGACAAAAGTTTGGTCTGTTAGGGGAGCTGAACAACAAGTTTTAAAATGTTCTTCCAAACGATCAGGAATCCAAAGTGAGGGATTCATACAAAAGTACATGCTGCTTATGAAAATGTATTTCCATCCTGTCTAGGCTTGTTAGTGGAGTCTCTGTCTGATCAAACAGAGCTGTTATAGAAACAGCGTGCTGTAAATGAATGACCAGAAACGATAGTGAAAAGACTGTGAAAGAGACTCACAGTACCCTGGCAAGCAGCCAGTAACATACTGTGCCTTAAATGTTTTAATATATGAGCCTGTGAATATTAATATAGTATAACTAAATGCTATGAAGGGATACAGCGGAGCTCAGCATCCTTAGCTGAAGTCATAATCTGTGTGTGTGTGTGTGTGTGTGTTGCAATCTGTTTTTTATTGTTATCCGCTTTTGTTTATGTCCTGTGGCATGTACACGTCTGGATGTGAGACCTCACATCAAAACTTTGGACCCTCCCTGCAGATATTAATAGAACGAGACAATGACCTCTCAAAATGCATTGTTAGAGCCAGAATGCAGCCCAGAGCTTTCAGGCAGGAGAAATAACAATGATTATATATATATATATATATATATATATACAGAACAACAAAAACAAACAAACTGCAAGACAGGAAAAAGTGTAGTCTGCACAGGTACATGGGTTTACAGCAGAATATCACATCAATTCAATCGATTTTTCCATTACAGCTAATCAGCTAAAGGCTGTTTTGTTTTTTTTTTTGCTTTTTTGTGGCTCATGTCCACAACCTTAGTAACTGCAAACAAAAGTTAAAGGGATGACAGTTTGTTTTGGTCAAAGTTTTTTTTTTTTGCTCTAAGATTAGATATAGTTCATTTATCTGAAAAGCTGGGGAATTCCTGTGAAGAGGCAGGAAAACACATTCAGTTCAAGCTGTAACAAAAATATAATAGCTTAAATAAAGCTGAATAGCTCAATAAAATCAAACACGACAAAAAGCTGCGCCAATAAAAGGTGCAAAATTCAACAGAAAATGTAAAGTAGAACAAAATAAAGGACCTCAGTATGTAAAAATTGTTCAAATTAAATAAATAAAAAACATTCTAAATGTAAAAAGAAAAAAGAAAACAAGCACAGAAGGTTTCAGGTGGCCTTAAAGTGGCTCAGCACAGTGGATGGTGCACACCCAGCGCTTTTGAATGTCTCATAAAAGCACCTGTAAGAATGAAAAGAAGTCCGCTGCTTTAACAAAACCTTTAAGGCAGCACGGAAATGAGATCCTGTAGATATAGTGTGTGTGTGTGTGTGTGTGTATATGTGTGTGTGTGTATACATATGTATACATGTGTAGAATATATATTATTTATTTATTTAAAGATGGCTGGTTCAGCACTGTTGCTAGGTGTGTAGGGTTAAAACTCATGACTGAGTAGACAGTCATTATGCCAGCAGGCACAACAGTTGAGTGCTACTGAAGGCGTAGGAGAGTGTGCGAGTTTCAGTGGCGTCTGTGCGTCTCTGAACAGTGAGAACAATAATCGAAACTGCCCCCTCATTCTTCCCTTCCAACCACAATACCTCCTGATGATGACTGGCTCTAAACAAAATCTTAGATCTTTACAAATAGCATTACATTTCTTCGGCTGATGATGATAGCACTTTGGTGGCTAAAACAGATCAATCATTCCATTTCAGATCCATTAGATTAGAACATGGTAAGCGCGTTTGAGAAGCACCTTGGCTTTGACCTAACCATTCAAAAACACTGCACCTTTTCCAAGAGTCTGCATGCCCAAACCCGCATAACGGCAAGCTACGCAATGCTTCAGCAACAGCCTTGGCCCAGTTCAAGAGTTCCTTACAATCCTCTAGATGTGACATAAATAACTTATGTGACACAAAATAACACGATTTATGTGAATGTTGAAATAAAAAAAACGAAAACTGCTAACGTAAGCTTTCTGTCAGAGAAATTCCTGTCAAGCAGCCCAGCTTGCTTTTTTAAAACTGAAACAGATGAAGCAGTCCACTCTCTCTCTCTCTCTCTCTCTCTCTCGCTGTCACAAATCTGCTGCAGTGCCAGAGAGAGAATACAAGTAAGGACATTTTGTCTCCCCTCTGAACTGACAAGAAATGTGGAAGGAAATTAGCTTTTTCAATTCCACAATTAGTGTGCACATTGGATAAGAACTACTCTGCACCTCAGAGAGTTTTATATTATCCACAGAAATTTTTTTTTTTTTAAATTCATGAGTCTCTGCATTTCAAAGCATTCCTAGTGTTCTCATATTTTCAGGTAATATGTCATGCACTGTGGAATGAGGTTTGGCATGGGGGAAAAAAATAAATAAATTCCAGGACGTGAACCAGCAGCTTTATCCTCCTGTTACTGAAGTGGGTGGCCATCATAAAAGGAAAAAAGGCTCACTGTTTTCTGGGTGTGTTCTGGCAAAGCAGAAAACTGATGATGAAAGGAAAGCCAACAGAGAGAAGTAATGTGACAGACAAAGACCCAAAATGCAAAAGGACAAGCCTAGGGCTTTCCACACTTCCTTCTAACTATAAATGCAAAAATAATAAATGGAAATTAGTTATATATTTCGAGTCTCTGTTGTTGAGAGATACAGTGAACTGTGGTTTGCTTTAGATTGGGAAATAAAACTGAAAAGTCAAACCTCTGAACAGATTCATCTGACAATAATGAGCAAAAGAACAAATAATCAGTTTTGTAGGATATCTAAATCTGTCCCACTAAATGTGTGATTTTGATGACGTGAGTTTTTCATGTTTTGTTATAGCATGGTTCTCAAACTGTAGGGCATAGAGGCACTGCAGGTGGACAACAACCAGAGGGAAAACAATAGTAAAAATAGTAAACTTTATTTAAAATTGCTAGCTTAGTGTGGCATCATTAATCACTTCCAAATGCAACCTCAAAGTCAAACAAGAGACACCTCTGAGAGTTAAAAATGCTCCAAATTCTTTAAACTCCAGTAAAACTGTGTCTGTTCTTCACAGTGTTACAATAAAGTTTAATGTCCAAGTATCCACAAAGACGGCTCGAGGTTTAGCGGAGTTAGACGTTAACCTGGTTGCCTTCTAAAGACCAAATACCATGTTCTAACTTAAGTATTTCTAAAAGCTAAAACTTACAGCATTGATTGGACATACAAGAAGAAGAAGCTATTTTTTGCTGCTAATATCGAGAGTGCCCAGTGGTCAGAAGAAACTGCCATCATATGACAGGAAGAAGACACCGAAAACGCTTGGACCCAGAAACAGGGTCAATACATTATCACTTAAGAGGATAACGCCTTTAAAAGGCAGAACACTCAGAAGATGAACAGCCTAAAAAAAGAAAATCATATAAAATTGTGTTTTGAAAAGTAATTTGGACATGGAATAAAGCTGAGCTGACTTCTGAAAGGAAAATAGAGTTTGCTGGTGCTACTGTGCTGATCTTTGATTCACTGAAACTGAACTTAGATCTGTTTGTTGTGGATTAATAAAAACTGCTTGACGTGGGATGTGACATTTTTTCTGATTTTGTTCCGTGGGAGAATGTCAAAAAAGTAACACGAACTTTCTAAATTGAACTGGGTTATAATTTTCCTTGGTAAAATGGTAGCAAATTTGAAACTGGTGCAAATGTCACGAGTCCAACCACGCAAAGCAGATGTTGGGTCACTGTTCAACATATGTGGAAACTTAGTGCCTTTTGCACCTGCTTACACAATGAATTTCCTCTTTTTCTGAATTCCCTTCACAACTGCATGATGTAAGCATTATGAGCAAATACAGACTGCAATAATGCTCCATTTCTTCTGCAGCTCCATTTTTTCTGTAGGATGAGATAATATAGATTTCTGCTTCAATCGGTGATATCAGTGAGGCAGCTTTGATGAGGTTGTATTCAATGGAAATGTGTGACCAACTCAAAGTACCTAAATTGACAGACTGCACAATATAACATAATGTTTTTATTACACAATTTTAAAGACAAACTCTGCAATAATGCTGTGATAGTTAGTGCAGTGATCATACCGCCCACTTCCCTCCCACATATCAGCGGTGGCTGACAATGAAAATACACAAAATTTCACCTTTAAAATTAGCCCCTGAAGCAACTGCACTGTTTCTGCAAACCAACATTCAACATATCTACAGTAAAAGGCAGATACAGTGATAACCTGCGCTGAGTAACAGTAACCTACATTTGCAACACTTTTTTTTTGTCTCAACTGTAATCAACATGTGTTTTCCAGCTCCTACACAGCTTTCAGATCAAAGAAAAACAGGAGGTGCAACGCTCCTTTTAGTACGCAAAAGCAGAGCAGACAACTGTCTACATCAGGGGCGTCAAACATGTAGCCCTCCAGTTAGCTCCAGTTTGGCCCGTTGGTTGGCTCTGCAATGTGCTCATTCATTATGCAATGCTTTTCATTAAAATGTGCCATTTCTGGTACATGCCAGGATTACTATTCAAAGGGTAAAAAAAAATTATTTGAATCATAAAGACATAAAAGACATTGTTCCATATTTACAAAACAGATCAATGTCAGCCATTCTGAGACAGGAAGCTCAACAGTTCCTGATCTCAGAGCCAAATTAACTCAGAGTTTATTTTTGAACTCAGAGTTTGTTGAACATGCGTCCTGGTCTGTGTCCAAAATCAGGGTCTGCACCGTTCTAAGGATGCATTTGTAGGCTGATTATGTCAGAGCGAGGCAACAAAGGCTGCCCAAATTCTAAGACTCTTCCAAATGAGGCCCACAAATGTGGCCTCCTTTTGCCCGGATTTGAAGGTTGGGTCCGGTGTATGTTTCGTGGCACACCCTATCCCATGAATCTTTGAGCAGCAAAACTCAAATGTAGCAATGGCGGAGGAGGGCGGCCAAAAGGTTTGAAATATTACTGTTTCTGTGACACAAAATAAACTTTTAAGATGTTTTCAGGCGAGAATGTAGATGTTTAAACCTCATATTTGCTCGATTTATAAAGATATTGCTTAATTGCAAAAGTGCGCAGATGTTTGCAGAGATGTCTGTTCCAACTGGTCTAACAGCCAGCTTGCCTCATCACCTGTCAGCTGACCAGACAGTCGAAGCTCACCCGGCACATCATTTTCAAACTCAAGCTGGCTTTCGCTGCACAGTGGAAGTTAAACACAGATATAATTCACTCATATCTTTTAGTTTCATTTGTTCCTGAGCAAATCGGTTTGGCTGAGATTCAAGTTAAGCTTCATAACCGGATAGTTTTACTTAACTTTAATGTCTTACTGAAACACTGTCAGTATATTTGTAAATGAATCGTGTGTGTGGCTACTTTAATTGTCTGGAGTCCCAACAGAGGCATCTGAAGCTGGCTGGAGTCTGCTAGGCCTCACCTCCCATCAATCAGGGTCACAGAACCAAACCTCTCCAAGAGTTTATGCTATTGATGTCTTCAGTGGATTTATGTGACAAATTGTGTGGCACAACTGTCTTAAATGTTTGTGCTCCAGTTTTAGTGCATGAAATTCTAGTGTTTTGTTAGTCTGTGTATTTTCATGTAGTTTTTAAAAAAAAAATAACTTCAGCATGTAAAACTAAACAAAGAATCTCAACGTAAGAACTTTTTATACACATATATTATAACCGCTAACAAAGCCTACTAATTAGTGGACAAATTAACACTCCGCCATCTTGCCCATATATGATCACATGGCTTAAAATACAAAACAACAAAACAAAAAACATTGCATGGGCCAAACTGCTAATGCAGAGGCTCCAAAATGAGTCAAAACCAATGCTAGACTTCACAGTGGCTACATCTTTTACATACAGTCTATGAATTTACCTTAAAGTCAGCTGGCACATGAACGCATCTGTTCCTCTCTAATGTATCTTTATTAACTTTTAATCTGCAATATAACAACTCACTGGGCTGCCTCAGTTTTAGTCAAATAAATAAAAACATACGATTTCAGCATCAACAGCACTCAGCGGTAACATACAAAAGGTTTCACTTTAATTTGTGTCATAATTTCACGTTTCAATTTCTGTTCCCGTCATCCTGAACTACAATCCGGAGAAACTGTGTGTCAATCCCTCCTGCCTTCCTCGAAAAACAAACGGGAGGGGTCTATCGTTTACACCAAATTAATTTAGCGGCACATGGCGAATACGAATAACTTTAGGGAGAGCATGAGGAAATACGAGTTGATTAATTGCATTCAAATGCACTTGTCCCGACAGGCAGAGCAACAAAGGGCTTGCCGAGGCGTGCTTTCAGTGGCTACTCTAACATGAGAGGTAAACAGGCGTTGGAAGCTAGCGCCGACACTGGAAATGTCATTAGCGGCGGTGCTTGTTCCTGTTACAATGCTTTGACTTACGTAGGTCCGCACACAATAAACCAGCATCTATTAGTACACCTTATAAAGGTGGACTGAGTTTTAATTTTAAAAGCGCAACGATAATGACTGTTGATCCCCCTCCCAACACTTAAGTTAACTTTTATCGGTGACAGCATTACAAAACCAAACACAAGAGGAGCTGAAGACTGTTATTTCACTCACCCCCAGGAAGAAACACCTGGATTATAATTCATTAGCAGCGAGAATATATCCGAAATGGTACGATACTGTTGGTTACTGTCTACCAGCGTGTCACTACTTCCCTCTTTCAGCTTCCAACATCCTTAAAGAAGGCGGGGCGGAGTTAGGACCCCTCCAACACCGGGGCCGGAGGAACAGGAGCCCGCCGGGGCGGGTCCACCGTGTTTAACCGAGGTGTTTTGATGTGAAGAGGGAGCAAAGAGTCAGCTGAACCCTAGATAATCCCCCTGACTCCTAGTATGACCATTATTTAAAAAAAAAAAAAAAAAATTAACTTCAAATTTTATTTATTATGACCTGAACCTAGTTCCTATGAAACTCAGCGAAAAGCCTTGCAACCACATGTGACGCCCTCTGTTGGCCATTTAAAAGAATCCAGGTTTAAGGCACTTCTGGTTTGGCTTCACTTTCCAGACCCAGGAGATGCATCCATCTTTTATGCTATGTGCATCATAGTATATACTAAATATTGCTGGATAATGGATATAATATAGCCCATTATCTAAGACAAATCTTAAAAAAAAATAACTAAAGATTTTAAATAAATGGTTTGGAGTACAATATTAGTGTAAAAAAACAAACAAAAACGAATCGAGTAGAAGCAGAAAGTAGCATTAGAAATACTTATATTTTTTTGTAAATTAAAACTGTACTTGAGCAAATGTAAAGTTACATTACTGCTTTTATCCATGCTGTACCCAGTAGTGCTGTGGATTTCCCTCTCAGTGCACGCTCATTTGCAGACGAGTCATTTACTCCAACTCCTACACAAATATGCAGCATGCTTCACTGTATTATCTTCAATAATGAATAAGCTGCACAGACAATCTACAGCACAGTTTAGCGACTGAAGAATTTCAAAGACTTTGCCATTTATAGTTTACCATACATTTTTCATCATTAAATGTTAATAGCATCTACTTTTCTGGAAAATACATGTTTGGCAGTGCATACAAAACAAAATTATCAACCTAATGACAGGACCAAGACCCAAGAAGCATGCAGTGATATTTCAGGCCATTTCTTTAATTGCCAACTATTAAAACAATTACTCAATAAAACATTAAAAAATTAGACCAATATTAACGAAAAGCTTAGTGACTGACCGTCTAACAAAGCAAAAGGTTTGTGAAAAAATAAGTGAAATCCAAGCAATCATAAGAACATTCTGAATTAGATTAAAGACAAATCCTCCAAACATAACTGCACAAATATCACTAACAACTTAGTCATTACTTACTTATGAACTTACAGCAGAAATCAAATCATTCGATACATAATCAAAACAAGGATTTTGTGAGAACATTCTTAATTAACAATCAGGCACAGTTATTACAGAAAATTATCATTACAGTTTACAATGAGGCTTCAGATTTAAGCTCACGGCCTCAGTCTTTAATTTAAAAAAAAAAAAAAGAAAAATCATCCAGACATCCACATATTATGAGAATTTACAGACACTGAGCTAATACACTCAAACTGAAGATTTTAGAACCCAAAAGTGCTCAACTTGGTCAGTCAGTCAGTCCACCATCTCAAATACACACACACTCCCTCTCAGCTGTCCAGTGAGCTCAGCTTCTATTTATGGAGAACCAATAAGGCTGAATTGTCATGTGAGACAATGTTCATTACATGGGAACACAAGTGGAATATGAAATAAGCAAACAAGCAGACTGATTCACCTTTGTGGCTGAAATACAACTGGAAGATTTAGGCAGTTAAAGGCTTGGGGGCTACAGTGGGTGAGGTGGATTAAGAGCTGATTGCACAAAGTAGAAAACTCAACTTTATTTTTTTTGGGGGGGGGGGGGGGCCGCCCCCCCCCCCCCCGAGGCTGCAGATGCCAGTCATTTGTGAGGAAGAAAGCTTGCACCATCTATGTGAAATTACTCCTTGATCCCTCCAATTAACAAATGTTATGGACAAAGGCCACTTAATAAAAAAAATAAAATAAAAAAAAACAGCACAGTTTGCCCTGCTGAGTTTACTGGTAGCTGATCTGCTTCATTATGTAACATTCATCAAGACATTCTGTTCTGTTTTTAAAAAGAAAAAAGGGGAGAAGGGCCAATGATGTATTAAAAGAATACCAGCTGACAGATACCTCAGCCTGTAGCTGATAGCACAAGTGGTATTTCAGTTTCCTGCCTGTTCCAGCTGCATGGCCAGGGTACCTGTCAATATTGTTTTTTTCCTGAGGCCCTTACAAAAAAGAAAGGATTTCCATCTTTACTGGCTCACAAATGAGTTGAGGCACAGCAAAGAATTTAAAAAACAAAATAAAAATTTGCAGTGCAAGTTCTGCTGAAAAGTTGGTCAATCTAAAACTTTTAGTGTCAAAATTACTATTTGTGATCACTTTACCTTTCATTCTGGATTTGTTTCCATTTTCTTACACAATACCCATCCACTCACTTTAAATTTCCTTCTCTCCATCATCTTATAGGGTTCATTTGATGTCTACTGTGGCCTTCAGAGAAGCTGATTGTCGGCTTGACCACAAATGGAAAGAGGGCTAATTTTTAAAAATACATCTGTTGGCTAGTAAAAAGCACCACAGGATACATATCAGATTAGTACTGTTAAGCTTCAGTCTGTAGAGTCAAAGGGTCACAGCCAGGCATTGAGGTTCGTGGATCAGTTCACAGTTTGGACCTCAGAGGCTTCAGGTATTTGTGGAAAGATTCATGTACCTGTAGAAGAGAGAGGGGGGAAAAAAGCTGAAATAATGCACCAAACCTGCAAAACATATACATTATCTTCACAAAGATTTCAGTGAGATTGGACGCTGCTGAAAAGAGCAATTTATCACTGACACTACGAGCATTTTAAGATTGTGTGTTCCACTGACCTCTGTGGCATTGAGAGGTGAGCGGCGAGCCCACTCGAACATGTGCTCATAGATGTTCCCATCATATCGTCCCAGGACCGAATTCATCGTCCTGTCGTGGATGTCGAAAGCATCCACCAGGGCCACAGCGTTGGGCCTCAGCTGAGCCAGCAGCTCCTTGATTCGAATAGAAATCTGCATCACCTGGGGCACATTCAGCAGTCCAGCCTGAAAAATAAACACATGGAGACACGTACTGCATTCAGCTGCCCAAACAGAAGACAGAGACATTTGGTTTTCCCTGTTAAACCAAACACGTTAACTACAAACTGGAAATAAAATAGACTTAAACTCATGATTTAACTTCTTTCACCTGCTCCTTTAGGGGTTGCCACAGTGGATCTTCTGCCTCCATCTTACCCTATCCCTCAACCTTCTGTCACACCAAGCCTCTGCATGTCCTCCTTCATTACATCCACAACTCTTTTTTTGGTCTCTTTTCCTACTTCATGGTACGGTTCTTCAGCTTTATTCCTCTGTAGTTACTACAGCTCTGCAAATCACCCTTGTTCTTGAAAATCATACCAGTACACTTCTCCATTCCTCAGGCAGCCTCTCACGCTCCAGGACTGAGTTAAATAATCTCATTAAAAAGTCCACTGCCCTCCTTCCTAGACCTCTCCATAACTCCACAGGTATGCCATTTGGACCAATTTTGGCTGTTCTACTTTTATAATATTAATCTCATCCACTTCTGCCTCTGATCACCGGACCTGAAACCTCTAGCTAGCTTTGGCTCATGTTAGAGTAGCCTTCATGTCAAAATGTGTGTAAACAATACTAATAGTTTTACATTAATTTCTATGGGGTCAAAATGAGTCCTCAGCAGTAATGGGTACAAAGGGGTCATTTTTCCTCTATCCCACACAACTCAAAATTCACCATTTGATGAATAATCTCATTTTGGAAAGCGTCATGAAATATGAGATGGAATTTTATTTTAACAGGATTACAGAAACATTTTTAAAATGCCAAGGGGTTATATTGGATCTCCTATCCAGGTACAACCTGGAGATCCAATACACAAAGACTCTGTTCTATTGTAATTTTTCTTACCTGTAGGAAGTCTCCAGAGTTCTTTGTGATGCCATGCAGGGTGTAGAGCAGAGCCAGAGTTGACAGCACTGAGTGTATAGCTGTATCACCAACCTCGCCGAGCTTGTCAGTAAAGAGCTTCACTACAACATAGTGACAGTGAGCCTGGGCACAAACAAAAGAAAAATAAGACTCAGTACAGCAGAAAGGACACAAAGGGACAGAAAATACACCATGATCAGGATCTGAATCAGACTTAAAAATGTGATTAGCATCAGTGCTTGCACTTACTATATGCAAAAAAAAAAAATTCGATAAAACTGAAGAACACCAGAGATGATATAAAAAGCTTTTTTAAGTAAAAACTTCTGTCTTTAGGGCAATATTCAGAGGCTGATAGATGCTTTAGATGTACTTTTCCCCAGTACTCCCAAACCCGATCCAAGATTGTTATAAGATTGTTACTTAAGCACAAAAAAACAAAACTGAACTTACGTCTGATGCTCTGACCAGGTCAATAGCACTGTTGTTCCAGGCATCCTCCTGACTCTTCCTACGTTGCAGCTCCTGCTGGATGCTCTTTGCTGCCAACTCCACTAGACTATAAACAGACATAACCTGCATTAAGCAACAATACCATAAAAACTAGAATTACTTCCTTGTGCTTTTATCCCCGCTGTCAAGCTGCAGTCTTACATCCATGTCTGTCTAGACTAAAATGTGCAGTAAATGCTTTATTAAAAGGAATTCATGGATTAGCAGTAAATATTAGTGCTCACTCATTAAGTTATATTCAGTAAGCAACCAAATGTAAATAAGATCAGTCCCCTTTTTGTTCACAATTATAGAAAAACATTTGACATCACAGTAAAGCTGACTTTTGACCTTTATTGCAAAGAGGTCAACACTTGACATTTTGTTGTGAAACTTTGCTATGACAATTGAATGACGTCTTGAGTTGTGGTCCTAAATGATAAAGATATCAAGTGGGGCAAACATAAGGTCACAGTGACCCTGACCTTTTACACCAAAATCTAAACTGCTACTTGAGTCTAAGTGAATGTTTTTTGCTAGATTTTAAGAGGTTTCCTTTATAGTATTAAACACAAAAATTGACCCCTCCCGCTAGAGTGATTGCATAATAAAGTTGATAAATGGCAGGTTTCACAAAGAAGGCTTAGACGACAGGAAGTTGTCTAATGTGTACTAGTTAAACTACAACATTCAAGTTTCAATACATGGTTTCAATGAGGCTTAGTCTGGGATTATGAAATCTTGGAATAAGGTAAGTAATGAGCCAAAAATGATACCCGAGTTCAGTTTTATGTTGTGAAATGCTGATCAGAAAAACCCAGAAACCACCATTACTGCATGAATCCTGAGATAACAATGACAGGGCCAAAAACGCACACAAAAAAAAACAAAAAAACAAAACAAAACAAAAACTCATGACCATGAATGAACTGAATCACTTTGTGTCTGGAATAATAAAGCATGTGAAACCTTTGGATGGAATTTCACTTTCACAATGAAAAATTCCAGGTGCCTCAAATGATCAGAAAACACATGGATTAAGAGAGGAAAGACGTTCCTAGTTCCCCCACGCTCTTAAACATTGCTGAGTTGTTAAACTGCTTCCCCGAAGGATTTATTTAAGCATCAATTTAGAGATGCTCTAATCCTCCTTCTTGCAATCAGCTTAGTTTAATTCAGAGCAGGTCGAATCCACGACTGTAACTATCAGACTGTGCGAGATGATTTTTAAGAGAGCGCAAACAGGCATTTAGTCTGGTTCCCGGCTAAAGCCTTACTCCTCCCAAATCTGACCTACCTGCCAACACACATTCAGTGTTTGATCCAACAGCACTAGTTTAGCTTCCAGTTCGACATCTGGAACTTATCTTATGTAAAACTGCTCTTTTACTATTGCCTTTTAGCAGTTTAACCCCCATTACTTAACTAGGAAACTGATGCCTATTCACAAAACAAAAGACATTATGTACAGACAATGTTTAAAGTAGGAGTACTTTTTTTTTTCTTTTTTTTTTTTTTTTAAATCTTATACTGCAGCTGGCACTCCCTGTCAGACAGCTTTAGATACAACAGCTGCAGTGATGTGATCAGATCAGCATATCATGTCACATACAGGAAATGACAAAGGCAAAAAAAAAAAAAAAAAAAAAAAAATTCAACAGCTGAGTGAGTCTAACTTACACTAGCAAACTGACTAGGCCATTAAGGGAACCAGTGTTGACAGCTGCAGCAACTCCTCAGACCACAAAACTTTTTTTTTTTTTAATAAAGAGACAACATTTTATCCTGCCTATTAGAGTATGACATTTAACTGAAAGGGGGGGGGGGCAATAAGAGCCAAAAAGCAGAAAGTTTAAATATATTCACTGCACGTTGCGCCATGCAGTTAATGCATGTGCGTTATCATTATTCAATTTTAATACAGTGTTCCATTAAATTATTAGCTTTTTAGCATTTCTCTGAGTTTCTTCACTACCAGTTTGTTGATTTTCACTCACTTGATAAGCACCTCAATAATGACTCAAAGGAGTAGCTCTGATTAAGTAAACTGGTGGTGGAATGAGTTTCAAATGCCTGTATGTTAATATCGTGAACAATGTGGTTGGGAGTGTACTGAACATTGGATTGCTAGATACTGATACATCAAGTTCCACAGCTATTTCTAATGTCCGAACCAAGAAGACCTGCAAAAACTCTGCTAGGTGATTTAATCCCCCATTGCTCTTACATGGCTGCTCTGAGTTTGTAGATCTCCACCAGGCTAGTCAGGTCATTAATGTCAACCACAGTTGGTCTGGCAGCGACGGGCTGTGGCTGCACCCTCCGAACGTCTGCTTCATTCAGGTATGACACAATGCCGCTCAGCTGCTGGCCTGCCTTAGCCTGTCTGTAGCTCTTCACTAGGTATCTGCAGAGATGAGCGTTGGACACCCACAGGTGAGTTTAACAGAACCATGAGTAAGCTAGCACTCATGTTTACATTAATGGAAAGCTTTACAGAAATACAATATTTGAGCTCTTAGAGATAAAGTTCAATCTTTATTTTGCAAATAATTTTGTGAATGTTAATTAGTGTGAATGAGTACATGAACGGAGCTTTCATGTTACACCAATACTGACGCACAGCCTGTAACTCAGTCCTACAACATTAAGTTATGTGGACAACCTGGATATCAAACGGATTAAGTCTGTTGCATTTGTGGTTTGTGTTTACTTCTTATTCTGTAACACTGATGAAAATGCATGTGTATGTCATTTGAGTACTAGTTAAACAGATCTACTATGAGCACTGGCAACATAACTAAAAAAGCGTTTCTAATGGTGAAAAACTTGGCAGTCTGTGAACATGGGCCCGATTTTTAGTCTTAAATTTCAGCTTTATGAGTTACCTGGCAGTCTGCAGCATCATGACTGTATTCTCTCCCTCGTAGGTGCAGGTAGGGGTGAACTCGACATAAATGTCTGGCAAGGCACTGCTTCGAGAGTAACCGTGGCCACCGCATGACATGCGGCACACCTCGATGGCTGTGTTGGCTTCCCATGAGGTGAAAGCCTTGAGACCCGCAGACAAGGCATGGAGCTGCGGAATCAGGGCAAAGCAAGTGAAAACAGTTTCATACATGGCTAAACAGTGGAGACAATGCACATCTACTCTCACACAACTTTGTTTTCTGCCAGTGTGGTTGCAGAACACAAAAACAGTACATAGCATGCTGTTTGGAAATTGGAAAAGATATAAAATAAAAACAATAGTTAAGAAAACATTCCCCAGAACTTAATTTAGACCTTGGCCCCAGCAGTGGGATGAAGCAGGCCTTTAGACCCTGAGAAAAGTTCCTGCAGTAGAGGAGGGGGAATAAAGAAAAAATAAACAAATAAAGAAGCTTAGATCAAATCCCATATATATCTGACTGGTCACTACCTCAGGCATCTCGCTGAAGTCCCCCTGGTTGATGTCTTCACTGATACGGTGGTAGGTCTGCTTCATATACTGGCCAACAAAAGTGAAGGCATAGGCTGTGGCCAGCAGAGGGAACAGCTTGTACTGCTGCGTCTGATAGTCGAGGATCTGAGGCTCTGGCTCTCTGTGTAATAGAGAGACATCACACCACATGTATCAGAAAGGTACAAAACCTTTTTGTCTGCCATTATTGAACTAGTGACACAGACTAGTGAGACCAGAGTTTAATGCTTTCAGTGCTTTTAATAGACACCTATGCAAAAGTGAAAGTCTTTCAAACTTAGTTGGGTTGTTTACACTGTAATAAACTTCAGATCACATGGGCCTGGGATTCATTTTTCTTCTTGCTGGCATTGAGACAAAGCACAAGTATTTTAGGAAAATGTAACTTCCAACCCAATCACTTTATTTAGGCTCAACTGTAAGCATGTGTTTGTTTTTACTTCCTTCGTCTGAGCCATGCAATGTTTGTGCATAAAAAGCACATCAAGTGTCCACATACCCCGCACGGATTTCAGACTGGTGACGAACGGCACTGTAGCGGATGGCGATGGTGCAGGACTTTGCAAGGGCCCGGGCTGACATTGTCACAATCATGGAGCGGATAAACACCATGGTGCCATAGGTCAGCTTGGTGCTTGGTGGTTGCACATAGGTTCCATCTGGCTCCACCTGGTGGAGAGAGTCATACTGAAGCCCCACTTCAAACGCAGTTTATTCTGTATGCACACTTACTAAATCCATAAGGACTATGCTAATCCTAATCCTGCAGTATTGTGGCAAAGGCAGACTATGTATTGAATGCCCAATTTACAGCTAAATGGATTGAATTGCATTAATGAATAAGGAAAAAAAATGTAAATGTGGATCACTAAAGCATACATTTGTTACGAAAGCCATGGAATTAAATTCGCAAATCTTCCTACAACACAATTTCTGAGACAAAAATCAGTCACCACTGGCAAACAAAGCATGGTAGTGCTGTCCACTATGCATCTGCAAGGAGCAAACCAACAAGCAGTGGTGACTTGTTGCAGCAATAGGTATAGTTTCAAGAACAATCAATTCCCAAAACAAAGCCAAAGCATCCCAAATGAAGAACCAATGTAAATTCATCTCATTATGGTGAACCACTACTGTTTGAGAAAAACTTTCACCTTGGCGTATTTCATCAACATGTTCTCCCGTGGAATTCGTACGTTCTCCAATTTCAGGAAACCATTATCAACCTCATTAAAGCCAAACTTGGGGCCAATATCTCCAACTACAATACCTAAGAGAGAAAGACAAAGACTTGGCTAGTAAGAGAAAATGAGGAGACGACAAAGGACGATGTGGACTGATTTTACAACAAAAACTGCATTCAAAGTCATCACAGACTGTAGTTACCTGGCAGTGGTTCGTGTGTGTCCATATGTCGGATGGGTACAATGAAAGCATGCAGACCATGGCAATTTCCAAGAGTATAAAGCTGTGCCAACACTATGGCATGGTTTGAGGTCTTTCCAACTAAAAAGAAAAATTATTAACATAAAACACCACGATATTCATTCATGATAAAATTCCTTATTTATAAAGTCACTAACTCTTGGACGCAACAGTCGCAACACTTACGTCCTCCTGGCCACCACTTGATGGAGCTGACAGTGGGACTGTTCAAGACAAACTCTTGAGTGGCTGGATCATATGTGGCTGTGGTCTCCAGCCCTCTGAGGTGTGTGCCTGCAGTAAGTCAGCATATCAAAGGCCACCACACACACGCAGAGTACATAGTTAAAAGCAAAAGTGAGTGCTTCACAATGCCGGTTAGACATCAGCAATGATCTGTTGATTTTTTTTTTTTATGCAAAACTTCTACTAGTGTTAAACATGGACAGACTAAAGATTATTTGTACAGAATATATTAAAACTTTAGCATCAATCATACAAGAAAAAAAATATTCAGAGCTTAAACTACATAATAGAAAGCATGTTTAGCCCTTGAGACTTAAAATGCATACATTTGTATTGGATGTTATTTTACTTAAAAATGAAATTGATGAATCCACTTCTCTCGTGAGCAGTGAAGCTTGTAGGTGTTTGACAGATCTTATTTTTCATTCACATGTAAGATTATTCAGTTGCATGCCATTTAAGCAGGATTTTACAGGTCTGTAGTTAAAGACAGATACCAACCCATGCTTAAGAAAAGATTGTTAGTGAAGGCAAAAACACATAAGAGCTACTGTAGAACAAGAGGTAATTTTGTTAAAGAGCTAGTGGACAGGGAGTACAATAGCTAGTGAGAATCTATTCTAGAGGTTTGTGTGTTAAATTCAAATCACATTTTTATACAAACAATTTTCTTCTTAACTATGGTTACATTTTTTTAGTGTTCAAAAGGAAAACTTTACTCTTTTTCAGTGGGCCAGTGGACCAGCTTTTCCCCTTACTTTAAAAAGGCACAACCAATAATCTGACTCCATTTGTGGAAATACTGAAAAATAAATTTAAAACTTTGTCCTGTTCCCAACCAGCCTGCCGTTTTGGACTTAATTTTACCGTGGCCCATCTCAGTCTGAGCATAGGTGCCGATGATCTTTAGGCTCCAGGCGGGCATGAAGAAACGGTCCATTTGCTCCGGGGTGGCCTGGTTGAGTAGTGTGGGCAGGAACATGCCAAGATGGAGATCCAAGGGCTCTGGCCTGTCAGGGTGCACACATCTTGGCCACGCAGGGCAGAGGCAAACGGGGGTGAAAAAAAAGCAGGTGGTAATGTAGAAAAGGCAAAAAGAGGGGAATGTAGATGGTGGAAATTATGAAAAGTTTAAGCCAATGTTAGGACAGATGAATGAGAAGATAATGATATAATATCCGTAGGAGGAGGAATTGTGGGCAGGAAATAATATGGCGATGCGAGAATGAAAGACAAAAGTTGCAAGCAGTGGAGATAGAAGTGACAAAGACAAATTAAAACAATTTGTCAGAATGACATGCATATTGGAATTTCTGATTTGATCCGTTGGTGATAATTTGACTTCAAACTCCATTAATTTAATTTCCATAAATGTATTTTTAGTAGTTGCATCAATATCAATGCATTTTCCCAATGGCACTAGACAGGCATGACCAATATTTGAACCTCAACCTGCTCTCAGTTGCTCCTGCATTTAAAATACACTCCTGATTTTGCTGCCTATTGAACATCATCCTCTAAATTTCTTTGCCACCTGTTGCTCAGGCAGTCTGACATTCTAAAACCACCAAAAATGTTTAAGTGAAAGGAATAAATGAAGATTGGACCTGCTCGTTACATTACTGACAACAAAGTGTGGTTATGTGTAACAAAAATTAAATAATCAGATAATTGAGATTCTTGCCGTTTATTTACACACTCATTACCTCACTCACCAATAGGTGGAGAAAGGTAATGTTTTTGGTCGCATTGGTCTGTCTGTTAACAGGGTAACTTGGAAAGTTATCAACGGATTTTGATGAATGTTTCTGGAGTTGTTGGGGGTGGTACAACAATTGATTGGAATTTTTTTTGATTGGAATAGGAATTTTTAAAAAGGATTCTTTACCACTGTGAGATAGGAACACTATTCGCATACATATTTGTATTCAACCTTGTGAGGATAAAGTCCTTTACACACCAGAACAAAAAAGAAAAAAGTTGGGACAGGGCAGCAAAAGACTAGAAAACCTTAAAACCTGACTATCCAGGGTTGAGACCAGGAAGCAGAGTTGCAGCCTTACACGCCTCTCTACAGATTGTCTCCCATCATCCCCCAAAACCCCATCACCACAGAGACTTTGTCTGCTCCCAGACCACCAAAAAACCAAAACCCAGCAAGAGACAATTTAAGCATAAAAATTTACAAAGAACAATATTGCATCCTCAACTGCACTAGAGTGTACATCAGTTAATTATAGATTATTAAACATTAGGTCTCTCCTCTAAGTCCCTGTTTGCAAATGATTTAATAATCAATATATTGATTTATTCTACCTTACAGAGACCTGGTTACAGCAGGACGAATGCGTTAATATGACTCGGGGATGCTGATTCATTTAAACTGTCAGAATGCTCAAAGCACAGGTCGAGGAGGAGCAGCAGCAATTTTCCACTCCAGCTTGTTAGTTCACCAATGACCCAGAAACAGTTTTAATTCATTCAATAGGCCGACTTTTAGCCTTGTCCACCCTAATAGGAAACAACCAGTTTTATTTGTCGTCATCTATCGTCCACCTGGCCCTTACTCAGAATTTCTCAATTCTCAGACTTTCTGATTTAGTGCTCAGTTAAGATAAAATCATAGTGGGTGATTTTAACATCCATGTAGATTCTGAAAATGACAGCCTCAAAACTGCACTTCATCCATTAAATTCAACTGTCTTCTCAAAACGTAAATGAGCCCACCCACCACTTTAATCACACTCTTGATCTTGTTCTGACATAAGCCATAGAAACTGAACACTTAACAGTATTCCCTGAAAACCCTCTCCTGTCTGATCGTTCCTTAATTACATTTAAATTAATGGATCACACAAAAGGGAATAAATTTACAGTAGATTATAGCAACTTTTCACATCAAAAATTCTTGAAAGAGTAGTTGTAAAACACCTAACTGATCATCTGCAAAGATATGGTTTATTTGAAGAGTTTCCATCAGGTTTCAGAATTCACAGTACAGAAACAGCACTTGAAGGTTTCAAGTGATCTTCTTATGGCCTCTGACAGTGGATTCATCTGTAGTTGTCCTGCTAGACCTCAGTGCAGTGTTTGATACTGTTGACTATATTTTATTACAGAGATTAGAGCATGCCATAGGTATTGAAGGTACAGCACGGCAGTAGTTTGAATCAGATTTATCTAATAGACTCTGATTTGTTCATGTAAATAGGGAGTCTTCTTCACACACTAAGGTTAATTACGGAGTTCCAGAGGGTTCTGTGCTAGGACCAATTCTATTTCTACTATACATCCTTCCCTTAGGCAGGATGTTGTTATGCAGATGATACCCAACCATGAAGCCAGATGACACACACCAATTAGCTAAACTGCAGGAATGTCTTAAAGACAAGAACCTGGAATATTTGACAATTAAGTTAATTAGAATCATAACTGGATTTAAAAAAAAATAAAAGCAGCAGCATCCAGATAGTCTGAGCCTTTCATAAGAGAAAAGACTGATTTAAATTCAACAGTTTATTAACAGTTTCTAAACAAAGTTCCAAACTGTTAGTTAAATTCATATGCCAAACAAATGTGCAAATATTTTGTTTTGCAGGTCTCCTTGCTCTGAAACTCCTAGAGTGTTGTCAAAAGATTGTGCAAAAGGGGTAACGAGCACCGCTGAGCAGGGACAACGCTTGGCTGTTTTGGATTCATAATGGGAGAAGGGAGGGGTCGATCTAAGCGCCGTTATAGCAAAGCCAGTGAAGTGTGTGAAGTTTGGTGGGTCTGGCTTGAACAGGATGCATCTATGGTGTGAATCTGAACATCCTAGGCGACATCATTCTGGAGTTATCGCAGTCACGAGATTTTCAGAAAACTTGACCTTTGACCTTTAGGTTCCCTGAGCCAACTGTTAAGTTTTGATACGTTGTCTTATTTTCACTGAATATGGGGTACAAATTGCCAATGACTGCATTTTAGTTTTACCTACTTCTTTGTAAAACTGCTTCCTACAAATAAGGAACAGAAAATTATCTGCAGGCTCAAAACTGTAGCCTCACAAAAGAATTCAAAAAGGTGCCACAATTAAGTGTTATCTCTGACTCTGACCCAGTGTATGCTCAAACTGGAATGTTCATTAAATACAGAGAAACGTAGTGCAGCTCCACACAGATTAATTACAAATTAATAAGGACATCCATCTGGCTTTGCTACAGAAAGCCACCAAATAGCTGACTTGGCCTACATACTCAGATTTGCCAGTCTCTCAGATTACAAAAGACATTCAGAGGCCTCATTATGGACTCCTGAATGAAAAGGACAAAAAACTAAACTAGGTTTCATGTTTCCTGTTCCCATCATTTCCAGTCCCTGCAGATGTCCAAACCAAGACAGACTAGTTAGAATTAGACTATACAGAATTACTTGGAAACTGAGAATCACTTACAGAAAAGATGGACAGCAATCAAGAAAGCAATCAAAATATACACAAGCTTCATAATTGGGGCATTATCAATATATAAAAAGGAAAGTTTGAGTGGGAAAGAAGTAGAACTAATGTCTGTTAATGGGAACGTGTTGATGACAAAACTAGTTTATTAATATTTAGGGTCTAAATGGCAACTACTAGTGGAGCTACACTAATACCATGGATCTATATGTACAGTCTTTAAAAGCATAACTGAACATTAGAGCAAAAACATGCAATTACTTTGAATTTTCTCCACAATTTGCTTCTGTCAAACACATACAAGAAATCAGAGTTATGGTAGTAAACAGCTTCCCAGTCTGAAAACTGAAAATGATTTTTTCTTTTGCCCAAATATTTGCAGAGCATAATAAAGTTTTGTCCAAGGGCCTTAAGCAACACTCAAGTTAATAAGTTCATAGCTAAAACAAAGACTGACCGTGACCCATCTCAGTTTGGGCATAGGTGCCCACCACCTGGTAGGACTCTGCTAGAGGCAACCATTTCCTTTTTTGCTGAGGGTCACACTGGCTGTGCAGGAATGGGAGGAACATGGCAAAGTGTAGTCCCAAAGGCTCCTGATTGTTGCCTTTGACCATACTGGGAAGGCGTTTAAAAAGTGCAGTTCAGATTCACTGTTAACTCAGTTAAAACAACTGATGTAGAATAGAATAGAAAATCCCTTTATTTATTTATGTATTTGCAGATGTCAAGTTTATATCCTGCATGCTGAAAAGAAGTTGGCTTTACACTGACCATTCATCTGACTGAAAAACAAGATGTACAAATATACTCAACTAAAATATAAATGCTTGAAATGGTTTCTCCATTTTATCTCATAACTTCATTGTATGACAACAATGTATCAACAATGTATAAGGGCAACAATTTGAGTATGTACTCCATTTCAGGCTTCGAGAGCAACCAGTTTTTCAGATCTTATGCAACAGTCCATGTGTTATCATAAAGGGAATGCAGCGTGGTCAGTGATCAGAGTTCACAGCACTCAGTACCAAGTGTATCGTATCCACCATTTGTGTCATGCATCTGTGGCACAGACATCACCAGATTATCAATAGTGGCCTGTGGGATGTTGTCCCATTCCTCCTGGAGTGCAGGGCATGTTAAGGGATAGGTCATTTTAACTTAACCATTTGTGCATTTATATTTTTGTAGAGTGTACTTCAAACAGGCTGAGGAACATTTGTGGATGAACAGAGCACCCTGAAGGTTTGACCAAAATCTGAGGGAAAAAAATGGTTTTGTGTAGATTGTAATACATCTGTTTACACTACAAGGGCCAGATTTACTGAATGAGGCCTTTGACTCGCCCAGTATGACAGATTGCAAAAATGCATTCTTGGGAGTGGAAAGATCTAAATTTAATTTTTTAAACAAATGTGCAGCAACTTTAAATGCTAATTAGCTGGTCAAAAATGAACAGTGAGGGTGCAAATAACCTAACTCAAACAGTAAGTGCAGGTTTTATGCATGCACTTCTCTACAGAAGCAGGTAACAATTCAGATGAACTGGAAACAGCTTAAGTACAATCAATACATTTCTTTAAATAAGAAAAATCATCTTAGAAATTCCTTAGGACTTCAGACACTAAATTTTGGATCCATCTGAGCCCTATTAAAGCCGTATTTTGACAGACATTTTAGTATGGTATGTACAAGATCTGATGCTAGTGAAAAGCAAAAGAAAAGTTAATTTGTGATGTCACAGATCTCTGTGTACACACTGGGAAAAGGCACAGAGCTGCTCTTGTTCTCTCTGCAGTTTCACTGTGGACTGATCTCTGTGCAGAAATGAGACTTAACCTGAAACAGTGCAAACCCACACGCTCACTGTAAAAACCAACCTGGCAGGCTTTAATAACCAATACAAGATACAGGAGTTCAGTTCAGGAAAGTTCTGCTGCATTTCAGCAAAATACCAGTATTACTGGGGATCAGCAGGACGTGGGGCTCAGCTCTAAACATACAGGGTGAAGACTCAGTGAAGACTACAGGAGAGAGGCAAAGTTTCGGCACCACACTCGAAGCCATTCACCCGCACCAAAACATCTTCCTCCATCACTACAAATAAATACTCCCATCACAGCCACAATATAAGACACACTTTTGTTGTGTTAAATTTGACACAATATGCAGTGAATTGCCTGAAGCAAACCTGATTAACCACATTTGCATGATTCATTTAAATCCTGGCAAATTTGGTCTCAGAAAGGGAAACTCTCAAAGAACACAAACAAGTTCAGCTGCAAACATAACTTGGTCCATGGCTTTCAGTCACAAACCTGACCCTGCGCCTCTCTAGTAATTCCCAGCAGAAGTTTGTTTGTTTTTAAATGCCAATGGAGAGTTTTGGGCTGGCACTGACCGTTAGTAAATCTGGCCCTGTGTGACTAACAAGCCAAAGCATTTTAGAAACATGAGCAGTTTACAGTGCAAGTAAAGCAGCACTACATTGGATACCTTAAAACAGCTAACTGAAAATAATTCATGGAGAAAGCACTTATTGATTAACCGTTACATTTCACCATGTTGTAAAGCTGGTCACAGCTTGACACTTGTATGCCCTCCAACACAGTTTTAATCTCTTGTGAACTTTGACCAACTGCATTTGTTGTTCACTTAGTTGTCAGTGTTGTAGGACACTGTGGGACATGAACATAGTATAAGAAAAAAAGAAAAGAAAAAAAGATTAACACATACAGTGGAAAGAAAACTATATTCAACTCCTGTCCATGTAATGGCTGTGATGCTGTTAGGGATTTGCATACTGCACAGGAGTTAACAGAAGGTGGGTATATAATTTGATTACTGTTAAAGTACAATCAGGGTGTAGCAGCATTACAGTACTTTACACTTTTGATCCTGACAGTTATCACATAGGTTGCTTTATAATAAAATTTCACTACATACTGATTGCTTCAGTTTCTATTAAATGCATTGTGATTCTTTTAAATCTGCATCTACACTTTAAATAACAGCCTGCAAAAGGTTTAATTCACTTAGTTCTTTAATCACATAAACCCATCTACTTTAACTGTTGGCTTCATGTGTTGATTCTTCTACCACATACCTCTTATAGTGGTAGATCTCCTCTGGGTCAGCAATTCCATACTCTCTGAGCTTCAGGATCATTTGGGCACTTTTTCTAATGGCTTGGTCATAGCGCTCGCTGCGGGATAGGAAGTTTGGGTCTTCCTCCTTAAAATCTGGGTCGCTGAAAACAAGTGACTCTACAGTGGGAATTCAAATATTCATGCATTAGTGAGGCAGCTACTAATTAAACAGGTGTGTCACACTGAAGAGGCAGGATCTAAAAATACTTCTGGACAAAACACACAGTAAGCCCATTTGAAAAAAAAGAAAAAACAGCCCAGATGTGGACCAGGGAATCACTGAGCTCCTGGACAATCTGAGCTGCAACCTGGTGGTGTTGGATGGACCGAAACAATGTCCCAGAGGTGTTCTATTGGATTTAGGTCAGGCAAGCAAGGGGGCCAGTTAATGGCATCAATTCCTTTATCCTCCAGGATCTGCCTGCATATTCTTGCCACATGATGCTGGGCATTGTTGTACACCAGGAACCACCCAGGATCCACTGCACCAGCGTAGGGTCTGACAATGCATCCAGGGATTTCATTCCAATATCTAAAGGCAGTCACGGTCCCGTTGCCGAGCCTGTAGAGGTCTGTGCGTCCCTCCTTGGTCTCCTCAGACCACCACCAAACTGGTCATGCCAACCGATAACGGGGAGCATAATCTTCTCCACAGCTTCTCCAGGCTCTTTCATGTCTGTCACATATGCTTAGGGTGAACTTGCACTCAACTGTGAAAAGCACAGGGCACCAGTGGAGGACCTGCGAATTCTGATATCCTATGGCAAATGCCAGTCAGGCTCCACGGTGCTGAGCAGTGAGCACAGGATCCAGTAGAAGATATCAGGCACTCAGGCCACCCACATAAAATCTGTATGATTGTTTGGTCAGAGATATTCACACCAGTGGCCTGCTGGAGGTCATTTATAGGGCTTTGGCAGTGCTCATCCTGTTCCTCCTTGCACAGAGGAGCAGATACTGGTTCTGCTGAGGAGTTAAGAATCTTCTACAGCTCTATCCAGCTCTCCTAGAATAACTGCCTGTCTACTGGAATCTCCTCCATGCTCTTGAGACTGTGCTGGGAGATACAGCAAACCTTCTGGCAATAACACACATTGATGTGCCATCCTTGAGGAGTTGGACCACCTCTGCAACATCTGTAGGGTCCAGGTATCACCTCATGCTACCAGCAGTGACACTGGCCAAATGCATAACTATTGCATCATGAACTAGATCCACCTTTTTTTTTTTAAAAAAAAAAAACTTACCTTTGGCACTGTTTGGCAAATGTGGCATGAGATACATTAACCATTAATAAAAAATGCCTGTTTATTGATTTGCAGAATGCCAAACTTCAGCGTGACTCTGGACACTTGGCACCCATCGAAAGCGTTTATTGTACATAAAAATGCTCAAATAGTAATAGATGCTCTCCAAATTTCATGTGCTTGACTGATTTTTCACACGGCGCGTCAGTCGTGGGGTTAATGTAAATTAAAATTTCGTCCAGACCGAATAAAGCATAATTTTGGATTTTTTTTCTTCCGCCGTCTACAACAGTGAAGAAACAGGTTATAGTTAAACTCGTGAAACTTAAATCATAAATATTAGTGACACTAAAACCGAATTTACATTTAGAACACATAAAATCATTCCGACACAGCTATCTTTAGAAATGCCACCTGTAAAGGACCATATCTGAGATTTGTTAAAACGCGTAAAAGTTTGGTGCACCCCGGACACTCAAAGTCACCTGCGGGCTATGACAGCTGCTAACACCACCTTAGCTAACAGCACTGGTGTGCTATCATTAAACTCCTCTTCCCGTCACAGCACTTTTCGACGAAGGATAAGTTTAGGTCTCATACTAAATTAAAGCAGTCAGCATCACCGAGCACGATAAAACAACATCTCTCTTGACCGAGAGATGAAGACATTTCAAACTCACCAATTTCTCGCCTTCTTCTGGTCTTTTCTGGGCCGTCGTCCAAAATAAAGGTCAGTTTTTCGACGTCAAACGTAGCGCTGTTTCTTTCCTTTACAATATCAGGATTCATGGTGCCGTCTCAGCCTGAAAACAATATTTACTGTTAAAAACTACAAACACACCTGGCTTCTAACTCCAGCAACCCGACCACTTCGCCTGAGTCGGCCTTTTATTCACGCACGCGCAGAGAGGCGGAGATGAGCCACGTGACATGCACCGCGGAAGTGCATGTCACGTACTTCTTCAGTATGTATCTCATAACCGACTCTTTTTAATTGTAATAAAATAAACATTAAAAAAAAAGACACTACAATGCTGCCCTCAGCTGCAGTTTTTCATTTTCCCTGGGAAGTCAATTCTGGAAGCGTCCAAGAAGGAGAATCAGTCCGAACATTTGGCAGGTGGGTTTTTTCTGACTAAAACTGAGTCTGAGTTTTTGGTTGTATTTTGGTTTCAGAAAAGAGAAATTCTCTGTAGCATGTTTTTGTTTATTTTAGCCTCAAGAAGTGTTCACGGGACTCTATGCAGTCCTGTGAAAACACCTATATTCCTTCCACAGGAAATAAGAGGGTGAGTAACAGCAATGTGCTGATGATCAAATGCATTTGATTATCTGATCATCAGTAAGTGTGAGCACCTCTATAAAAGCAGAGGTGTTGGCAGTTTTCTGGTCAGGAGCATTCAGATGTGTGTTAACATAATGCCAAGGAGGAAATATATCAGCAATGAACTTTGATCAACAAAGCAGCTGTTGCTGCTTATCAGTCTGAGAAGGATTAAAAACTCAACTCACCTTTATTTATAAAGCACTTTAAAATCAAATACCATTGGCCAAAGTGCTGTACACAACTAAGCAAAATCACAGACATAACACAAAGAAACAATAAATAAAACCACAGTTAAGACAAAAAGCAAACCAACATCTCAGACTGAGCTAAAAGCTAAAAAGAAGAAATGTGTTTTAAAACCAAACAATTTGAAGTCCATCATTCTGCTAGTAGATTGTTCAAAAGTGGAAAACATTCAAAACAGTTGACAATCTTTCCGGGAGTGGATGACCCAGCAAAGTCACCCAAAGGTCAGACTGTCCAGTGGTCATAGAAATAGAAACAAATACAAGAGCTACATCTTAGACTCTACAGACCTCAGTTAGTATGCTAAAGGTCATGACAGTACAGTTAGAAAAAGACTGAACAAGTATGGCTTGTTTGGAAGGGCTGCCAGGGGAAAACCTCTTCTCTTTAAAAGAACATAGCAGGACAGCTTAGGTTTGCAAAGTTTCTGAAAAAAAAAAACCCAAAACACAAGATTTCTGGAACAATTGAACAATGACAGATGAGACCAAAGTGGAGATGTTTGGCCATAATGGAAAGCAGCACATTTGGTCAACCAAATGCAGCCTATTCACACAAACACTTCAGGCCATCTGTCAAACATGGTGGTGTAGGGGTGATGGTTTGTGCTTGTTTTTCAGCAACAGGGCCTGGGCACCTTGCAGCCATTGAGTTGACCATGAACTCCTCTGTATACCAAAATATTGTAGATTCAAATGTGAAAGCTTGGCCAAAACTGGGTCATGTAACAGGACAATGATCACAAGCACAGCAGCAAATCTATCAACAGAATAGCTTAAAAAAAAAAAGAAAAATTTCTCCACACTGATGTGAGCGACTGATGCAAACTTCATGCTGTTGTCGTTAAAGCTGGTCCTACAACTTATTGAATCATTATGTGTACTGAGTTTTTCACAGGACCGTACATACAATTTAACAATAGACAGATACATAATACAAAGACACATTATACATGTTCACAAATTAAGAAAGCGTGCAAGTTTCTGAAAGAAGGGTTAAAAATTCCCTCTGAAAAATGAAAATCTTTGGAAATGAACTGTTTGTGCACTCCAGGGTTTTACTGAGAGTCTTCATTGGTCAGGTATGACTGCCGACACCACTGACGGTGGAAGATGTTGTGTAACTGACATTAATGATTGCCTTACACTTCTCTGCTCATACTCCTTTGCTTTTTATTATTCTCCCTTTGTCACCTAAAATTGAAAGTAATATTTAAGTAATTTATAAAATTCCCATCTCTCTTATGATTAGTACTAAACAGCTGTTGGCTGTGGTGTTATTTTATTTATTTATTTTTTTATTGAGTAGAATAAGCACATAGAAGCTACTGTGCTGTCCACCTCCTTTGGCCCTTTGGCTGTTCATTAAACCACTAAAATATACACAGGTTAGAGATTATATCTTCTATGTGGATCTCTTTACTTACTTTTTTACCCTAAAGGGGACCTATTGTGAACCTGTTGCGTAAATAGTGATTTAAACTGCAAATCATGCAAAGTCACTATAGTATAGTTCAAGAATTAAAACATGGAGCTGGAAATGAACCTAATTTGTTCACTTTAACATGATTTTTACTCCTTTTTTCAGACTTGTATACTATCAGCCTGAGGAGTCCAGGGCTATGCTGTCAGCACAGCATGCTTCCAAAGAGCACCATGTGGTTGTTCACACCTTGTTTGTGGAGCCCTTCAACCCAATAATTGGAGCCCAGTACATCGTGCTGGGTGAGATAGAAAATGACGAGGGTAAGAGAAGTATTTCAAGTTTTTGTTAAGATTTTCAAACTAAAGTTTTCTGTTTTTCCTCCACATTTCACCAATAAAGAAATCAGTAAAATCTCATAAAATCTTTTATGATGTCAAATATCATGTCTGTTGTACCAGTAAAACCATTACCAGTAAAATGCCTTTGGCCTCTATTCATACTACCTGTTGAATATTTAAATTCAAGCAGGATGTTTTGGTGCTATCACCTCCCTGTCTCTCGTCTTACAGGTGTTGGTGCAATGGTCCGTGCCCGTGTGCTGAACTGTGTTGATGGTGTAAACATTGCCCTTCTGCAGAAAGCCATCGGTGAACAAAGGAGCTTCTTTGGTGAGAGGAAGTGCAAACAGGGTGCACAACCTGCAGATGCAACGTGATCAGGGTCTTCATTCGTCGTTGATTGTCAGAGCTGCAGTGATGCCCCATAAGCTTAGACTTTGTTGTAGGGCCACTGAAGAGTTGCAAACAGATGTTTTGGGTTTAAGGGTCATAAATCTGTTACATTTTTAGGTATGTCTGTCATTCTTAAGACTCCTGATAATTAATCAGTTCTGACATTTTTATAAAGTGGAAGTCTTAACATGTTTCTTGATGATAACTTCTTTTTTTTTTGCAACCTCACATGTGGAAAGCTCCATCCACACTGGAAGCGAGTCACTTGTGGTGCTTTGAAGATGATGGCTGGTGCTTACAGATGTTCCAGGCTCCAGTTGCCTTGGTTAACCCTATAATGTATTTTTTTTTTTTTTTTTTTACCAGGGCATATGTCAGTCTAAGGTATCCTGCACTCTCATTGGTAGTCTCTTCAATTGCACGCCTGAAAACTGAGAAAAGGTTATCTCGGGTACCGCCCACTTCGTGTCACCAGTGGTTATTTCGCCCGTAGTCACTGGAAGTCACTTAATCTCATTCATTCCATTTTCTCTGATTGCCATGTTGCTGCAAATTGCTTCCAGTGTGGACACAGCTTGAGTCATTGCATTGTATCACAGTAACACACTTGAATGCAGTGAGCCCTTTGGAATGGTTTGTTCTTTCACAAATATTTGTAAAGACAGACTTTGTGACTAGGAGTTTGACTTTATATGCCTGTGGCAATGGGACTGAAAACACATGAATTCAAAGATTAACAATGTTGCCCGTTAGCTTTGCCCATATATTCCACATAATTGGAAAAAATAAATGAAAACCTAAATGTTATGCTGATGGATAAATGTTTAATATTCCTCTTGAGCACTCTCAGACTGTTAAAAATATATTTTAGGTTATCTGTCCCATTAATTTTATCATTTTATAAGTGTGTTCTAAGCAGAAGTAAATATTTCTACTAGTATATCTTATTATTAATTTATCAGATAAATCTTCTTGATAGAAATTTTCATTGCAGAAGGTTTGAAATTGAAATAAAGAATTGTTTAAGGCATCAGTGGTCCTCTCTAATGCAGGTTCATTTTTTAAGCTGTAAATATATTGGTTAAATATGTCCTTATGGATCGAACCTGTACCTGGTTTTCCTATTAGCATGTATGCTAAATCAGGGGTCCCTAGCCTTTTGCCCTGTGAGCTCTCAGATCAGGTCTTTAATCTGGACTAGAGTTGGAATGTTTGTTCTATTAACCAATGAATCGGTCTACAAGGAAGAACTTTGACCTTTTCTAAAATTTTGCTGGTATTATTTATGCAGAAATACCACATATTTCCTATTTCCAACTTGCAAAACATGCAGGCTTGCTGCATTTTGGGATATGTTAAGTGAGTTTTGTATCATTTACTGATATATCACAATAGTTTATACAATTGTTTTAACAGCTGCACTTTGTCCTTCATCATGCAACATCTCACCTTTATCCTATCATCTCTCTGCTAGTCTCTTTACACATATGCATAACTCTTGTATGGATAGAGGGGACCTTGAAATTGCATTCAGTGCTTAAAATGTTATATTATCAAATAGCATATTCTTCTACATTCTCCTTCAGGATTTTCTGTTAGAGAGCAGAATTCATGGTTCCATCAATTATGGCAAGTTGTCCAGGTCCTGAAACAGCAAAGTAGCCCCAGACCATCACACTACCACCACCATGTTTGACTGTTGGTATGATGTTCTTTTTATGAAATGCTGTAACGGGACTCAGACCTTCCAAAAAGTTCAACTTCTGTCTCGTTAGTGCACGGGTGGTTTCTTAATTCAACAGGTCTGGCAGTAATTAGGCCTGGATGTGACTGGTGAAATTGAAGTCAGCTTTTCAAAAACTGGTTAATCACAGTTAATTCATGATTTAATGGTAGGGGCAATTACTTTTTCACATAGGGCCAGATAGGTTTTAATAACTTTATTCCCTTAATAAATAAAATCATAATTTAAAAACTGAATTTTGTGTTTTGTATTTACTCAGGCTATCTTTGTCTAATATTAAAATTTGTTAGATACATATAAATGTGACAAATATCCAAAAAAAACGAAGAAATCGGGAAGGGGGCGAATACTTTTTCACAGCGCTGAACTCAAAATCTAAACTGGTTTTACTTTCTTGAAGGTAGAGGTTGGAATATGCTAGTGTTTTTTGTTTTTTTGTTTTTAAAAGACTGCACAGCATTGAAAATGAGTCTGTACACTTCAACCATTATAATTTAAATTTATTGATATGTTTCTTCATAAAATATCAAACGAGACAGAATTCAAGTGGACAGTTTCAAAGAAAACCCACAAATAATACATGATCAATCAATCTTGGCAAAAAGCATTGCACCATGCCCCAGTATCCCTAATAACACATTAATATCAATCATAAACTTCATTTATACTGTTTTTAAATTAAACCAAAATAAATCTGCCCAAATCAGGCATTTTTAGTAAACAAATGCAACTCAGCAGCAATTACTTTGGCTAGAGAGAAAGCTTTGCAGTAGAAGACTTTTCCTGAGTCAAAATGTCCATTGTAAATAATAAATGGATTTCATGTAGGTTTACCATATCTAACAGTACCTTTTTACCACAACACTCCACAGAACAGATAACTCCAAAAAGTAAATGTATCTAAAATCTTGCATATTTAGTCGAATTGTACACTTGACTGTAACCAGACTCTTTGGAGGAGGCAGGCAGCATTGGGAAGCCTGAACTTGGGTCTGTCCTACAGCGATTCAGAGCTTGCTTGTAGTTGATCTTCTCTTTTGTGACTGGGTCTACAATATCCTTGATGTAGGCTGACTCAGTTTGCAGGTCCCTCATTATTGTGTTGTTGATCATTTTGGACCCAACAGCATCCAAGATGCTGACTCTGCCACCAGTGACTGGATTGACCAGCCCTCCAGTCAGGTGCTGGGCCTCCATGTAGCGAATGCCAGTGTCCTTCGGCATCCAGCCGTTCTGAATAGCTTCTCCCACAGACAGACACTCTTTGGTCACAGGGTCTTCGACTCCAGCGAAAGCCTTTTGTGCATTGAGCAGTCTCTGGACTTGACTCTCCTCGATGAGGCCTCTGTTTGCTGCCTTGTGAACTGTGTATCTCAATTTACTGTTGATATCAATGATCCCTCCTGTTGCCGCCTGAGCCTCCAGAAGCCTTTGCGCGGTTGTGGGGTCAATCAGTTTTCGCACAGTGGCACTGCGTATTGTATAGCAGGTGTCAGTGTCTGTATCTATTATTCCAGCGACTGGGTAGGTTTCTCTGGCAGGAGATAGGTCCCGGGTCCGTTGTGCTGATTGCAGTGATGTGGTGGATTTTGGGATGACTGAATTCAACTGGGACTGCTTTTTGGTGTCACCTGCGACCAGCAGGGCAAACTCCGAGATGGGAATTTTTCCGTTTTTGTACTGTTGTAGATCATACTCTGTCAACCGTCCTTCCTTCAGTGCTTCTTTGATGGAGTACTGCTTTCCACTCTTGCGATCCTGCAGTAGAGATATCTCCCCATCAGGTCCCAATGAAGTGATCTCCTCCCAGTCACACTCAAGCTCCTGCAAGTGAATGTACTGCTGACGATCAATCAAGCCCTGAAGGTAGGCATCATAAGGAGACATGTCTTTGCCAGTAACTGGGTCCAAAATGGTGATCTTTGTAGAAACATTGGTCTCTTTGGTTCTTTTTTCTGCACTCTCCTCTCGCTGCAGGTTCTGTAGAAGCTCACGGATGATGCTGTCTCGCTGATGGATCTTGTCTTTTTCATCCAAGATGTCATTCTCAATACGTAAGACATCAGACTCCATCTTAATGCTCCTATGCCTGCTCATCTGCGTTCTTTCACTCATCAGTCGGCTCTGCTGCTGGAAAGACAGGCTGATGTCGTGTCTCGTGGCTTCAAGTGTTCTAAGTTCTCGAGTGAGGTTGTCCTTCTCCCTCAGTAAGGCATCTTTGCTCATAGTCAGGGTTGTCTCCTCTCTTGAAGTAGCAGATTTGCCAGTCATAAGAGTCTGGATTTTGTCATTGAGACGTCTAATTTCATCCTCCAAGTCTTGTCTGGCAAATTTAGCCTGAGACACCTGTTCTCTCATGCGACCCCTCTCGGCTTCAACTGCCTGGTCTTTCTCAACACGGACGACCTCTTTGTAGACTGTCCTCTCACTGGACTTCTCTTTCTGCAAGATTTCAATCTTTAGAGTGATGTTACGGATTTCTCTCTCCAGGCGCAGAGCATCGCTGGTTTCCTTGTCCATTTCTGACCGCAGACTGTTTGTGAGCCTGTCCAGTGTTGGGTCTCTCTCCACCTTCAGTACCTCCTCGACAATTATGCTTTCCTGAACAGGAGGTGGGGCATTTTCCAGCTGTGTGATGCGCAGTCTAATCTCTCTGAGTTCAGACTCAGCTTGAATCCTCTTTTGGCGCTCATCACTCTCCCTGAGGATCCTTTCTTTGTCTTCCAGCTTTGTTCTCAACTGTTGTAGCTCTAGCTCTAGCTGACGTCGGCTCATTACTTCTTCATCCAGGTTCCTGCCAAGCCTTTCGTGCTCGACCACTTGCCTTGGGTCTTTCTGCAAGCGTAAAACCTCTTGCACAACCACCTTCTCCTCCGGTTTCTGTCTCTCCAACAGGATGTATTTATTTTTCAGGTCAAACACCATCTCATCAATGGTGCGCCGCAACTGTGCCTCCTCCCGCAGATTAATTCTCAAGCGGTCAAGCTCTTTCTCCTGTAGTGGATCGGGCTCATACTTAACAAATTCTCTGGTGACAAGTTGGGTCTCTACCTTTGACTTTTCAGCCTTCCATTCATCTCTCTCTTTCCGCAGCATTGTCAGCTGGTCCAGGAGGGAGTTGTAGTTGATGTGTAAACTGTTCACCTGCTCATTTAGCCTCTGAATCTCTTTCTCATTTTCAGGGCTTCTTTCCTCTTTAATCACCTCCTGGAGAACTTCCTTCATTTCAACTCTGGGCTTCTCAGAACGAAGGATGTTCAGGTCAGCTGTCACCTCAGTGATCTCCCTGGCAAGGTTAGAGCGCTGTTTACTGCACTCTTGAATCTCTTTGCGGAGCCGCATTATCTCTACCTCTGTGTTCGGGTCTATTCTGTAGATTTCATTAACTATTTCCTTCACCTCGACTTTGGGTTTCCAGTCTTGAACTTCTCGGTAGCGGCTTTGGAGCTCCATCACTTCCCTGGACAAAGAGCTGTTTTCAATCTTCTCGTCCTCTATGCTTGCTTGAATCTTCTTAGATTCATTGATAAGGTCTGGGTCTTGTTCAATCTTTTTGACTTCTTTAGTGATGATCTTGGGCTCGATGTTTGGAATCAGCCTCTCAAGCGCATTGATCTGGCTCCTTGTCTGGAAGATTTGATCATTGAGGAGCTTGGTCTTGTTGCTCTCATCAGAAATTTCTGTCTGAAATGTTCGAACTGCTTTCATCATCTCAGGGCTTTGTTCCACTTTAACCACTTCCTTCTTAACCACCCTCTCTTTGATGGTCGGTCTCTTCTGCTGGAGAATTGTAACTTCTGTCTTCATCTGAATATGTTCGCCATCTTTCTCTCGAATTCTATCTCTCATCATTGCTATTTCATCTCTCAGCTTAGCAGCCTCTATATCCAGCTGGGGATCTTTCTCAAACTCTGTCACCTCTCTAGTCACCAATTTTGGTGGCGTGATCTTTATGGTTTCCTCCAGGGTGGTGACTTTCTTGTTCATAACCTCAATCTCAGTTTGGGTGGTGCTGCGCCTCAGGACTTCTTCGTGTAGCTTTTGCTGCAGATCAGTCAGATCACGTTCCAGTTTTGGGTCGCGGTAGTACTGCAATACTTCTTTCTCCTCGAGACGCTCCACTCCACGGCGACTCTTCAGTGACAAAAACCTGTCTTTGAAGGTTCTCAGATTTGTCTCAGTATGAGCTGCCCTCTCCTTCTCCTCCTCTAGCTCTTTTACCAGACCATCTAACTCAAAAGTACTCTTTTCGAGATGCACTTGCCGCTGTGTCACTGCTTGAACTTGCCCTTCGTTCTGCTGCAGGAAAAGCAAATTAATTGAAAGTCGTTAAGGTTAGCATTGTTTATAATGTAGCTTTAGTTTTATGAAGCCCATTAATTATATCAAAATGGCATATAAAAGACAATAAATGCTTTTTTTTTTTAATTCACGGCCTGTTTTCTTACTTGTGAAATGAGATTCTTAGCCAAGCTCATCTGTTTTTGGCGTTGGGCGTTTTCAGCGGTTGCTTCAGCATAACGGTTCACCAGATTCTTTTCCTGTAATAAGTGGACTGTCAGTCACCTCCATCTATTAATAAATGTGAGAAATATGTATCGTGTTGAAAAACACATAAACATTACCTGTTTCTGAACAGCGTCAGACAGTCTGGGCACCGGGGGGTTCTTTGCAACAGTGGCGCCAGCATTCTCGAGGCTGCTGTTGTATTTGTAAACGTTGGTCTCGTGCTCCTGCATCGATGTGAAGAATTAAGATCTTTAGTTGTTTCATGTGTTTTGTAGTCTATTTCAAAATCTTTAAGGATGAACCAGGTCTGCTGATGTTAAAGTTAAGATTTACCAATTTCCTTTCTGTGGTACCTAAAAAATATCATTGCTGTATTCTATAATTTATTTAACATTAATACACTTGTAGTTCAAAACTACTTTTGGCTGCTTCCTTATTTGCAAGGGGTCTCCACAGCTGGCAGCTCCACATATTTGATTTGGCAGATTTTCTACACTGTATGTCCTTCTTGACACAACCCCAAGGGATTAGCATCTCCTCCCAGAATTGATCCAGCAATCTGTAACCTGTGTAAACCACTACACCATGGAGCTGCTATTACAACATTTATATTAATATGTTATAATCAAGTTAGGAGTATAGGAGTCTTACATTGAGGAGATCCTCCAGGTCTTGAGAGAGGCTCGTCACCCTGTCTATGTCAGCTTCCTTCCGCTTCAGGTCATCCATCACCCTCTGCAATGAGAAGTCATGCAGACATTAATCACCTAAAGTTACTGATATCATCTATCCTTTGATAATCATAGTGAATTTCTACAGGTTGGCATTGAGAATAATGCATATGCATACATAAATCAAAAAGATTAAGTGAGAAGTGAATACTCAGGTTGTTTCTACCTTTATTCTTCACGTGATACTTGTACATAATCAGGAGACAATCTCACCTTTTGAGAGTTCTGCTTAGCAGTGATCTGAGACAGGTCGTCATCGGGGTTTATCTTGTTTGTTGGCAGGTTGTCCAGGAATGAGTTCAGGGATTTACATGTGCTCTGGAATTCCTGATTCTTTCCTGCAGCATCTTGTAAGATGCTCTCTCTGCGAGGGATATCACATATGATATTATTATAGTAGCAGAGTTTAGTACATTATTTGGAAGCAACCTCATTAAAGGTTGCAAATGCCTGAGCTGTTCACAGTCTCACCTCTCCTTCAGCTGGTTGGCAACATTTGTGTAACGTGTTTGTAGCTGCTTGACTTTTGTTTGCTGCCCCTGGAGGTCAGGGCAATACTCCTGGTAGCCCTGCTGCAGCGAGCTGCACAGCTGCTCTGTGGTCTCCAGATCCTTACTCAGCTTCTTCATGTCGTCCTGAGCAGCTGCCACAGACTTCCGCTGGTTCTGAGCACAACAAAGAAGACGTTCAATTCAAAGTGCAAAGTGCAAATTAAAGATGTGTGAGATAATTAACATTTGTATGGTCAAGATGAGATTTTATAGGGATTTCCACATTGCAGCAGACTTCCTCACCCGAATGTCCTCAGCGCGGGCTTGAATTGCATTTGGAGTGTCAGGGATCGGCCCATCTTCACGCAGCTTTTTCTCAAACCCAGAGACGAGACCATCCACCTTCTTAATCTGATTCTCCAGATTAAGAGATGCATTTGCTCTGAAGAAGAAAAAAAAAAAAGATAAATCAACTCATAAATATACCAAGGTTATCTACTTATCTAGATCATCTATAGTCAAATAGCAGAACTCAACAAATATGGACAGGTGACTGTCTAATTAAATACTGTATTTATTTTTTTAAAAACAACTTAAAACCAACATCCACCCAAAGACCCTCCAGAAAACAAAACAGACTCTTACTTCTTCTTGTAGAGATCAGCAAGTGCACCAACATTGTCGAACTTGTTGTTGGCAGCACTGACTTTGAGCGGCAGCCCTGATGAGGTACCGTTGGGATCTTTAGACAGCAGGGGCTTCATGTCAGCCTGCACAGCCTGTTGCTGCTTCTGCAGAGCCTGCAGTTCCTGGACAGCTTGCTGTGAAAAGCATCCACATAGGCCTCCATTAAATATCAGATATTAGATAAACTAGGGTTTCCCATTCATCACGTTGCTAACTCACTACAGTTTCCACAGTATAATCACCTCATCTATTCATGCAAACAGCCTGCGGGAGTGAAGAATCTCTTTATGCTGCACGCTTGCATGTAGGGTATTAATGTAGGAAAATAACAGCATAAAAATAACAAACTAATTTTTTTTCATTGATTCCAAATTGTTTTGATTTCTCTGTGTCACAGAAAGTCATTATATAACCGCTGATCAAACTACATTCTTCTGCTTGTGTTTGTGCAGATATTAGTTTGTTTTTTCTCACCTCCTGCTCCTTCAGCCTTTTAGCCAGATCACCAGTGGGATCACTGCGGCTCAGTGGTGTTCGCAGGCGGCCCAGCATGCTCTTCTCAGCATTGGCGAGGTCATTGTCCAGCTTGTCCAGCTGCTGAGACAGGGCTGCTGCTTTGGGGTCCACTGGGACAGAAGACACTGGAGCTGAATAAGGAAAAAGAGACTTTCCTTTAGCGAGTGAGCAGACTTTAGTCATGGTTTTAAAAGGCAGTGATTGTATATAATGAGAACACTGGTCCATTTAGACAACAACCTGACTGCTGAGGCAGAATTTGGGATTTGGAATTCTTCAGGGACTCAGCCAGAGCTGCTCTTTTCTTCTTGATGTCTGCGAGCTCCCGGCCCAAACTAATGAATAAATAGAAAGGCATAGAGTCAAAGAAAGGACAGAGGTAGGGCATGCCAATTTGAGCTGTTTAATAACTCAGCTTGTCGGTACTTACAGGTCCACTTTGTCAATAGCCTCTGAGTCAGGTGGTGGGATCTGGAAGCAAACTCCTGGGAAGGTTTTTGTTCTCCCATCAGTGGCAACAAGATTCCAATTCTCAATGTCTGAGTTTGATTTTAAGGTTAACCTCTCCCCTCTTTCCAGAGAATCCTACAAAATAACAGTGATTCAGATATATATATTTTTTTACTGCAGCAACATACAGTTAGACTTTTGCATTTAGGCTCCAAGCTCATCAATCCCAAACAAATACGCTCCATAGACTATTGATAAGAAAATATTCCAGATAGATCATTACACAGAGGCTCAAGAATTAAGAAACACCAGCGTGTGTGAACAACAACTAAACTGTAACTTTAAAAAAAAAAGACAAAAATTTCAGCCCCACCTCGTCTGTTTCCCAGTCGCACAGGGACTCCACTGTGACGGCTCTGCTGGGGGTCGTGCGTCGCAGTTTCAGCGGAGCGATGGTGGTGCTGCGTTTCCTCAGGTCAGCCAGCAGCTGATCACATTTCCGCACGTCGTTCTCCTCCGTCTGAAACAGACGCAAAGAACCAAATTATCCCTAATGCTGGTTCTGTGCTCAGATTAACCTGGACCCCACCTTTGAGCTTTGATTACATAAAACAAGCATGCTTTTTTGTTTGTTTGTTTTTAAGGTTTTACATGGACTTTGCCTCACCTACTTAAAATTAATTTTTTAAGAAAAAAATGGCAGTTGGATTGGCACCAGGACCGCCACTAGAGGGCCCCGGTGCCAATCAGGTATTATTATTCATAATGTACCTTTAGTTTCATGAGCAGCTCGTCTTCATGACCACTGGAAATGAAGGAATGCTCTGTCACAGTTTTAAGGCACATCTCAATCAACGGCAGATGGAAACCAGGTCTGTGAGCGCCTTTAACTCACTTTTGTATTTGCGTTTGTTTTGTTGTGTATGGTCATGTCTTTCTGTTTCTTGTAAAGTTTTATGTAACGTGCTGTTTTTCTATCACATGGCATGTTTACACTTTCTATTTTCACATAATGATGACATTTACACGTGCTTTAAACTTTGAGAATTACTGACTAAATATCCCAAAGGCATTTATCAGGTCTTCTGACTCTCCTTGTCTCCACCCTTCTCCCCCATTCCTCTCTTTTTCTTATCCCCCATTTCTCTCATATGACCAGATTGCTGTTCAAATCCCCCTCCCTCTGCCTCACTTTTTAGAAATCAATAATGTCAACTTCAAAAGGGGGCAAGCTGAGTTTCTTATGTGTGCTGAGTTGCAGTGATTGTGACTGAGCGTACCTCGAGCTGCAGCAGTGCCTGAGTGTTGCTCTTCTTGCTGACAGTCTTGGGATCCAGGCTGCTGTTGAGTTTGGTCAGTGACTCTGACAGCTGCTCAGTGTCATGTTGGTACTGGAAAATAGAACAAAACACTTTTGTTTGTTTTTTTGAATGAAATCTGTACATGATTCTCAAAAACAGAATCGACAGAGCGCGTCGTAAACTGAGCGCTGCAGTGAGCTCTGTCTCACCTTTTTGAAGTCATCCACATTGCTCAGGTGCGTCTCTTGACAAATGCAGAGGTTGAGGAATTTCTGCCACTCATTTCGTACATCCTCTCTTTGAGCCTTGAAATAAAATGAAGGGCGTTAACCTAGATTTTAAACAGCATTCAGGATGAAGCTGATGAAATGTTGAGGAGATTTTCAAGTACCTGTATGGTGTCGCTGGCAGGATGCTTCAGTTCAATGAGTCTGTCTCCTTCATCCTGGAGTTTGTTCACCTCGCTCTCGTGGGACAGCAGACTGTTGTTCTTGAAATTCTGATTGAGAATAAATCAAAATTGGCTTATTTATGTGTGAGGTCATCCAGGTATCACTCTGGACAGGCCACACCTGATTTTCAAGTTATCAAGAACTTTTCACTGCACTGGCTTAGCAGCACACATTAGTCCTAACCTCATACTGCCTCCGAACGTCAGGCGGGTCCACCATGCGGTCACTCCAGTCTTGTTTCTTGATCTTGTCCTGTTCTTCTCCCAGGAAGTTCAGTTCCTTGTTGCAGCCCTGCATGTATTCATGCAGGCTGTTGAGGTAGTGGCGGCGCCACTTGGAGTTGTCCTGAGCAGAAAGTAAATGAAAATGGAATGAAACACGAGAACTTCTGAAAGAGCAAACGTGCAGAAATTGTACACTAAAATTTAAAGATCATATTTAAAGGTTCTATTTTTTTTTTAATTTCTCACAAGAAGAAACCCCAAAAACAACTCACCAGTAAGTTGCTGTACTGTTTCTTCAGGTCTGCATATTTCTCCTAAAAGACGAGACAGGTGCACTTTTGACATACGCAGTGACAATAAATTGAATCGAATCTAATCAGCTGTTTGATTGCTGCTTGTCTCCTTTATTATTAAGCAAAAAGCATTTCGAAGTGTTTTCCTTCAGTGAAGGCACCCAGAATGTTCTGGCGTGATGACATATGCACACCTTGCTTCCAGCAGAGGCGATGCAGAGCTGTGTGTTGTATGCTTCGATCTCTTTGTGCAAGATGTTGTGAGCAGCAATCTGCTTCTTCAGATCAGCCATGGTGGGGCCGAATTGCTCCACATTCACCTGTTTCTGAGAGCACAGACACCAGAAGAAATGTAAAGATGAAATAACAGAGGACAGGTCTGACAGGAGGAGGCGCTCTTTAATTAGCCGGCCTGTTAAATCAGTCAGCTCTGCTTAGATTTATTACATGATAATGAAAACTTGTAGTGCAGAGCTGACTGGCAGTTGCACGCAGATCGTTCACAAGGAACAAACAAGTGCATTTACATTACATTAGGATTAAAGGATACGTGTAATGTTTCTTATTATTAACAATCCTGTGAAAAGATCCAAATGAACCCACAATATGTTTGTCAACATTCCCTCACGCTGCGCATGGCCCTTCAGTTCCTAATGGCCACTAAAGTCTTAATAAAAAGGTCACAAATGCTTTGTTTAGAGGAAAAATAATAATTAAAGATAAACAAGGTGGGCACTGCTGTGTTTAAAAAAAAATTACTCAAACAGGAGAAAACTGTTCATATTTTTAGGGCTTTTTTCTGCTGCAGACAAAAACACATTTGGTAAGTAAGTTGTATGTGAAACCAAAAATGATGATTGTTGGGACCTTCCTGCACTCCCACAGGCATAAATGGAAAAACCAAGGCAGGGAAAGCTGCAGCATGAAGAGGAGGAGCTAATGTGGAGGTGGGTTGCATAGTGGCTTGCAGGGGGAACAACAAGGGTGGTCCAGGCTTGTGCAGCTTTTAAAGAGAACTATAGATGTAGATCTGCGTGCAAAGTGCTGGCACGGAGGTCAGCTAGGTGATGTTGAAAGGGTCTGACTTCATGGCGATGCTCAAATAAAGAGTGTGCATTAAGATTCAATAGATTTTTAAAATACTGACCCAGATGTTCAGACAGCGTTACAGTACTTACTTGCTTGTCATTAAAAATAGGTGCCCAGTCAATCAAGGGCATCCGCGACACGTCGTCAATCTGCTCGTAGATGTCTCTGTAGACGGTGCAGTCCTTTAGCCAGCGGTCATGGAGATGAATGACACTGGAGTCATCAAAGGGCAGAAGAGACACAAGAAAGAGACAAAAAATGTAGTTAATATATGTGGAGATCCAAAGTGTTAAAAATGTTTAAAAAAATAAGTCAATAAGTGAAATAAATGAATGATGGTAAATGGATGGTTCTTATATAGCACTTTTCTACTCTACTTGAGCACTCAGAGCAGTTTGTACAACATGCCTCATTCACCCACTCATACAAGCACTTTTTTTCGACATCTGAGTGCTTTCTCCTTAACATTCACACAGATTGGAGCGCACTTGGGGTTCAGTATCTTGCCCCAGGATACTTTAGCATGCAGACTGGAGCAGCCACGAATCAAACCACCAACCTTCTGATTGGCAGATGACCTGCTCTACCTCCTGAGCAGCTACCCCATGATATTAAACAGCTAGTGTGTTTTTAAATTCTCAGAGGAGGTGCCAGCTATACTGCACATCCACTGTGTTGCAGTTGTTCTGCATGAACTCACTCGCTCTCTATCTCTGTGGCTTGTGGGTGTTTCAGCTTCTTGGCTTTGTCAACATCTATGAAGAGCTTCTCCAGCAGGCCCTCAGCTTCACCCAGCCTGTCTGAGATCTCGGCCTGATGCTGGAATGGCAGTTCTTTCTTGTCGTTTTCAAAATCCTGGTGAAGGCAGACAACAGATAAGGTGAATTTTTACACAACAAGTAAAGGTGATCTTTGAAACAATTAGATCACTCCCTAATCAGTACGTGGCATCAGTATGTGTTTTGTTTTTCTTTTCTTTTTTTTCTTACCACAGCCAGCAGCTCCTCAGCCCGGAGGACGTCTTTCTCCACCAGGTCTGCATCCTTTTGCATCTGGGCGATCAGCAAGGCCAGGTCGGTGGCCTGTGTCCTGCCGGGTAAATGCAGACAATAAAGGTCAGAGGTTGAACACAAGCACACAACAGCTCAGGGACGATGCAGAATTAGTTTGTATACAAGTGCTGACACTCCCACGCACACGTTTAGAATAATTAACAATTCAATTACATTCATACCACACTGTGCATTTTTATGAACACGACCAACAACAAAAAGACTTTCTTATATATTTGGACAAATTTTTGCAATGAAAATCTGCACTGAGGCAGTTAGGTCTTGCTTTCATTTTTCATACAGATTTTTATGATTTTGCACAAACTGTACACTGTTTCCAGATCTTTTAGGCTGACGTAAGGTCAGTGCGAGGGTCAGCGCGAGGATTTTTCCACCCTTTGCACCACACCCAACACGTTCCTTAATTTTGACTCATTCTTGAGCGGCTGACATCGACTGTCACTCCCTCTGTCGCTGTGTTGATTGTGCTGCCACTGAGAAACATAAGGTGATGACTAAGATTTTCAAAAAGAGAAGGAGGAGCAGGAAATTCTGCTGAGAGGTGAGCTACGCCCATTAAGGTAAAGTCTTTGGGTTTGGAGACAAATATTAAAATATTTCTTTTATGTAAGATGCTTTGTATTTACTAAGGGTCTGAATAAATTATGGGCTGGAACTCAATTAAAGTCAGGCTAGATTGAATCCAAGTGTTTGCATGTGAGAAATTTTGTAGCTGCACGAAGAAGAAGAGCAACGGTTTGCTCGGCAATGCACTTTTTTCCTCATTTAAAGGGAAACTTGATGAATATTTTACAGAATTTACTCTGAATTATTGTGCCAAAAGTCTCTTCAAAATGTGTGTGGTTGCTTAAAAATATATTTTTTTAAAAATCCAGGTTTTTGCATTATTAACTGATCTGCAATTTGCATCTCAACTTCTAATACCCTTTAACTCCACAGAAGATCCTCAGTATAAACTGGACTCTCTAAAATAGGTAAAATGAAATCATGTCTGTGTAAAATAAGAGTTTGTTTTTTTTATATATATGTGGAGGAAAGCAAAACTCCACCAAAACGTCTCTGCTGACACACTATTAATTATTCTAAAGCTGGAAGAATTTTACATAATAAACTCTTTTCTTAGTGATGAAATGCACAGTATTTCTCTCAGTGTCACCATCATCAACATTAACAAAAGAGCTTTGACAAACAATTAGGGATTAAGTGGTTTTATTCACTTAAAAGCTACTTAGGGGCAAATGACCGGTGTGCGCGTGCACATAGGATTCAACCTGAAAAAAACCCACTGCTGCAATGCTGAAATAATGCTTATGTGCAACATTACATCAAAGAATCTGGTTCTGCAGCTGCTCTAACAATTGCTGCCTTATTGCTGCTCACTCAGCAGGAAGGACAGGTATGTGCTGGACTCACAAGCATTATTTTTTCACCATAACAGTAAAAAAAAAAAAAAAAAACCTGTTTAGTTACCATTGTTTATAGGAACTGTAAATGCAGTGAGCTGTTGAAGAGATTTCAACTCCTCACTTTCCAAAATGAATGAATGAATAAAAAAAAAAGTCTGTGATCACCAGCGAAGCGTGGCTTACTGAGGCACACTGAACACAAGCTGTGCATGTTGTTATGTTTCCAATAAGTTTTACTTAGCTTGCCTTTCATAAAGTGATTTTAATTTTTTAACTAGTTTTAAATTAAATCCTCTTTAGATTTTACTTTTTATGTACCTTAATGTCAGATATTTAGTCCTGAGTGTGCCTTGATAAAGGCGACTGTGTGGTGACTGAAATAATTGAAAGTCTGGTATGTGATTGGTCGGTATGAAACCCTATGATCTGATGAAAGGTGTCATAACTGTACTTTATTACATATATAATAGACTATAATCAATATGAGCTAATGAATGCAGTTGTTGGAGGAAGCAGACGTTTGCCTGTCTCCTTTTTGTGAGTTGTCACCTTCATATTAATCATTCATTATTAGAGGAGAGGGTGAATCACACTCATACATGTCTGCAGCTGCATACAGTATCTGCACCAAGCAGCAGTGTGATATTCCTGGGCAGGTGTGGGCGTGCAGAGCTTTCCGGGGGCTGCCGGAGCGTGTAGCATGCTTGTAAGGTGATCTGAGATGATGGGTCTGTAAATAGTTTGAGCTTCTCGCAAAGTGTTGTGGGGGAACTCGATGCTTTCATCAGCATTAATCCTTCATGCAGGCTGTTTGCGTGGCCGCGGTGAGCTTTTAGCCAACTAAAAGTAATTTCTTTGTCTCCTTTGGTTTTAAAATGACTTACAAATCACTAGGACAGAAACTGCTAGTATATGGGCAATTTGTAAGTAGTATAACTGGATAATCTGCATAATTTAGAAAGGCTTGGCTACATTTTTTTTTTTTTTTATTGAGTAACAAGAGCTCAAATCTTCCAACACAAACAGTCCCTCATTTCCCCCCTTCAAGCTAAGTTCAACTGAGGTGAAGCCCTTTTATTTCACCAAATACTCGCGTGCTTCACAAAATGACTACCGGAGCAAAGAAGTGGATGCTGACAGTGTCACAGAGTCTTCAGAGTCATCATTAAATCACGGTGTGGCACCGGCAGAACAAGATGAACGACTGAGAGACGCCCAGATGTCGACACACACAAACACACAAACAGTCATTTTTCCATCACTTCTTTGGGCCTTTTGACTTCTTGGAATCGTGGCCCGAGTCTAACACTAGCTGCTATTTTTAAAAACCTTTATGTCCTTGCAAAACGTGTAATACACACATCCACGCACCGCTGCACTTCAGCTGTCCACATCAGTTCCAAGAAAGACGTTTCTCACCGAGAAATGTGTGTGTTTACAAGAAAAGTGTGAATCCACTGAAATGATGGATTCACCAGTTGCCCCACCAGTTATTCCACTTTCATGCAGTCAGCTTTGATGACAGATAAAAAGTTAAATATTTGCCAGTTTCATTTTCTAAGGTGTAAATTTTTTACTTGAAATAAAAAAATCCAAAAAAAAAAAGTTACTTTAAGAATTTGTGATTGTGATTCACAGAGATTTCTTAAACTAACAAATTAACCAATTATCTCACCACAGAATCGACTGAATGAAACGAACAGCGTTTCCTGTGCGTCACATCGTAACGTACAGTTAAAAACCAACGCCCACATGAGAGACAGAAACCAGCTGAGCAGAACGGGCAGCCCAGCCTTTATCGCACCTCAGCAGAGAGAAAACGTGTCTGGGGCAGGGACAAGGTGAAGCCGCGGGGCTGGTCACTCCCTCATTGTGAAATCACATCAGCGGCCCTTTGTGACAAAAAGGAAGGTTCGGCTTTGCAGCTGCATGTAGGGCTCTTTCTATTAATAGAAAGCGATCCTCTCAGGTGCTGTACCTCAAACAGCGAGGTCAAAGGAAAACCTGTCCCCGTCGCTCTCCATTACTTAAAAACTGATCATCTCATTGTGCCGCTTTCATTGCGGCACCTGCAGCAATGTATGCTGTTTTGATCTGGAGACTTAACATGAACACAATGAATGAACATCACTGAATAAATGAAAATGGAAATGGAAAAAAATGACTGCAACACACATTATGCATCAAATACCATTCATTTTAACTGTCAGTCTTCTTCAGCAGCTCGCTGTCAGCTGCCAAATTTAACTCATATTTTGAAAAATGAACCACCTGCGTGTCATGTTTCTACATTTGAAGAGCTGCCAGGCCTGACAGCTTTGAGCAATAACAGCTCCCTGATAACCATTTCACACAAACACAAAGTTTCTCCCTGAATGATTTTTTTTCTCTCTCGTAAAATACAATCACTAACACAAATAATTTGACCGCTCTCAAGCGCCTGAACCAATATATTAATTTTACTGTAAGCAGGATGAAAAGATCTCCGAATTTCACTTTTAGTCGTGATCCCCTCGTTTCCCCTGTCCTGCTGAAGGACACGGTCCCCACATCGTGTTTACAAAGCAAAGCTGACCTCAGGCTTGCACTTGGCTTTCACTTTTACAGGAGATTAACGCTTACATAACTCAGCACTTGAAAGCAGCGAAGCCATTCACTCAGCAAACATGCATTAAAATCTCTTTTAAACCTGGTGTAATATAACAGGAGTGGAAGCACGAGACACAGAGAGAAAGAGGACAGCAAGAACACACAGGAAACATGACACAGTTCTCGGCTTTGGAAGAACAGGAGCGGGGGATACGGTGTCACCACACTCATACGTGCATTCATCAAATCCACAGAGAAAAACTCACTTGCTGATCTTGCCCGAGAGCTTGAGTGTACCATTCTTAGTGTCCTTAGAAGGGTCCTTTTTCCTAAACATCTTGGTGGATATCAAGCAGATATCCCAAGTAAAAATCTCACTCTCTTGGTCTCACTCCTTCTTCGTCTCTGTCTCCAACTCCCTCTGGCTCCCAATTTAGTCTCTCCTCTGTCTTTGCTTCTTCTCAAACACACTGAAGAATACAAACGCACACACACTCATGTCACCACGGTGTTTAACGCTGGTGGCTCCTCCCAGACAGGTTAACATGTGTGTTGACGCCCAGACATCCACCTTGCAGATGAAGACCGGACTGACCTGTTCTCTGCACTCTCCCTCTCTTCCTCCCTTCTTCAGGGCAGCCCTTCCTTTTCACTGGGCCCTTGACACCCTCTCTAAGCTCGCACAGGAAGCAGGGGTCCTTTAATTACCCAGTGTGCAGGAATGCATAAGTTAGAAAGCTAGATGGACACACTCCAGCGATTCCTGCACCTTTCATTCAGCTCTGAATACACTGTGTGCACAATAATTGTGAAGATTGCATTCCTCAGGATTAATTTTACTGCCGAACAATGTTACAAAGCTCTAGATTTAATATTTATCAACTCATTTAAATGTATGTTTTTTTTACAAACAAACAAATACAAATCACAAAATGACAAATAAATGACATTTCTGACCTTTTAAAACTTCACTTGACTAGTTAAAGGAGACCTATTTTCAATAACTGCCATCATTCGTCCGTTCACGAAGACAGTCAGTTCCCTTTCCAGAATCACAGCCTCCAAAACGCAATTTAAACTGGTTTACTATCTTCTCTCACACTTCTCACTCTTTGAAAGAGCTGGAGGAGGTGGCTGGGGAGAGGGGGGTCTGGGTTTCTCTGCTTAGGCTGCTGCTCCCACGTCCCAGCTCTGGATAATGAGGATAGATAGATAGATAGATAGATAGATAGATAGATAGATAGATAGATAGATAGATAGATAGATAGATAGATAGA
>JAVDPK010002588.1:16788-27961 GCA_034780415.1 Cichlasoma orientale
TGTTTTTGTTCAGATGACTCAGCTGTGAAGCGCTGCTCGTCTCCGCTGGTCAGGAAGAAACTGGAGCCGGCTAATAAAGCAGGTGAGACACACACACACACACACACACACACACACACACACACACACACACACACACACAGTGGAGTCGCAGCTATGTTGCTGTCACTCGGGGCTAACAGTGATTGAAGATGATTCACACTCAGCCATTAAGGCTCCTCCCACCGTGACCTCTGCGTGGGGTCGCGCTTTGCTGAAAGGTCTGACTCACCGACTTGCCGGCGCTCCCGGCTTTCTCTTCTACTTTTGCGACGTCTCCCGGCAGCTTCCTCTTTCCCTGTGAAACATTGTGATTTGTGCGATCCTCGAGCTTTGCTATGACCACCTGTGAGAGATATGATATAGATATATAAAAATAACACACAGTCAGCACAGCCTGATTCACCTGGTCTCTGCAGGTACACGCTGAGTGAACCGGCTCGTGGTCTTAGCTCATCGCTGCTGTGTCATCACTTCCTTACTGAGAGGACGCAGAGCGACACTGTGAATCATGTGACTCGGGTCGTGTGTGAGGGGAGCGGCTTGTTTTAAAGGCTTTCACAGCCTCAGTTAGCATCCAGTCACCGACCTGTGAAATTAGACAACCAGATTTTCATTAAACTTTCACCCTCAGAGCAGGATGAAGATGCTGGCAGGTATGGTTCCTTAGTTCAGGTGTAGGAACCTTTGTGCAGTGGAAGCAGGAGCGTGTGAAGGTTTATACCACCATCAGATGGATGTAAGACAGTTCCACACAGGAAGTGACCTAGTACCAAAGGAAGTCAGTGACTTTAAGCGGTGCAAAGTGGGCGTGTCCCGAGCGAGTGTTTCTCAGCTCTGAGGTGAGAGATTGAAGTGACTACCAATGAGAGCGAAGGAGAACTCTGATTAGCTCGTGAGAAGGTGGTAAACACATTAGTGTTACCTAGGCAACTGGAGCCTGGAAGGTCCCCTAGCAGCCAACTGTCAGCCACAAAGTGATCACTTCCTGTGCGTACGCATCGCTGAGCATTTAAACGCTTCAAAAACGTCTTCGTTCCATTTTTATTCTGATTTTACTTTTTAACAACAAAAATAATCAAACATCAACCGTCAGCCATTTCTGTCCTTACTGCCGCAGTCCGGCCTCACGGTGCTAATGGGTGGAGCTTCCTCCACGGTGTGGTTGGTGTTGGAGGTGTAACACCCACTGACACCTCAGTGGGAGCTCAGAGTGGAGGCGCCTCCACATGAACCCACTGAAAGTGTGCAGTGAGTGGACCTCACTCAGACTCGGCTGCCGCATGATTGGAGCCTGAGCAGCTGATGTCCCGCCCTCTCTCCCTCAGCTCTCTGCTCGCTGGACGACGACCCCGGCCCGGCCGTCAGCATCCAGACCGAACTGGCCCTGGAGCAGCTGAAGCAGAAGCACAACGAGGAGCTGCAGCAGCTGAACATCCGGCTGGAGACGCAGGTAACACACTCGCCATCATAGATGTTCGACTGCTGGTTCAAAGCGAGCGGTAAAACCTTCCTTGTCTTCCTCAGATGAACTACTACGAGCGCAGCCTGGAGAAGATGAGGGAGAGCATGGAGGTGGAGCGTAAAGACATCTCTCAGGCCTTCAAGGTGAGGAAGTGAAGGTGAAGAAATGAAGGTCCGACTCTCCACCTGGAAGCTTTCAGAGAATCAAGAAGCTCCACGCCAAATGTTTCCACTGTTCTTACTTTGATTTATTCCACACATCCCACACATTCCAGGTCTCACTCCATATATTCCCACTTTAAAGGGATCTAGTCCGGTTTTTCCCCATCGTCCACATTCCTCCTTTCATTCCTTTTGTTCCACCTCAGGAAAGTCGTGGAGCAGGTGAAGCTGAGCCTCGATAGCTGCAGAACAAACGCTTTATGTGGTCACATTTTTATGGTTTTAATCTGTTGTCAGCTGGAGATCAGTGAGCTGGAGGAGCAGAAGTCTCAGGCGGAGCAGCGGGTGAAGCAGCTGAAGGAGACCGTGGACAAGCTGCAGACTCAGATCCAACAGGGAGGAGGAGGAGGGCGGAGCAGCGAGCAGGAGCGCAGGTGACTACACCTCTAATCGTTTGTACCTCAGGCTGCAGTGCTCCTCCTCCTGGCCATTCTGTTTCTGAACTTTGACCCCATCTGTGCTCCCAGGGTGCAGCGTGAGCGTGCCGAACTTGAGCAGAACTTTGCAAGAGAGATCAGTAACCTGGTGCAGAGGCTGAGCGCCGAGAAGGAGCAGCTGGAGGCGGAGCTGAAGCTGAAGATGGACCAGGAGGTGATGCTGGTCAGGTGGGTGGTGACCTCATGAAACCATCGTTGTTTATCTCATTAAAAAGAGATCCTGGTGGCTCCTTTGATGAAGGTCTTCATACTCAGCTTCACATTTGGACAAAAAAGTAGTTTAAAAACTTTATGCAGTGAAGCCACAAACAATGTGACACTTTGTATTAAAAGGAGATTAAAACCAAAGTTTAACATAACATTGAATTACAGGATAACATTATAGTGCCAGTGTGTAACCTAAGCCTGTTGTGTCCTCTGCTGCGAACGGGGAGCGGAAAACCGAAGCACCTCTGAAAGCCTCGCCATACACGACCACAGAAACATCATAAAAGCTGTAAACCAATCACGAGGCTTTCCACTTTATCTGACTGAATCCTTAAAGTCACAGTTCTTGTGTTGCCGTGTATGTCCTCCTCATCAGAACCATTTCAACAGCATCTCAGCGTCCCGACGCCTTTAAACATAAAAGCTCTAAGATGTAAACACATGTTTGACTTTTCTAAATCAGATGAACTTGTATACATTTAATGTGTAACTGCAGCAGGTTATCTCCAGTTATTATAAGTCATTAATTCAATACAAAAATGTCTGTTAGCACACATGCTGATGCACAGCTGGCTGGTTTTGGTTTCATGTCGAGCATCTTTGGGAGCAGGGAGGAGTCGGAGCAGCAGCTCGCTCAGATGAAGCTGCAGCACGGTGAGGCTCGGCGCCGCCTCCTGCACCAGCTCCATCAGGAGCGCCGGCGGCTGCAGGAGCAGAGGGGGTTCTGGGAGAGGAGACTGGTGCAGTCGGAGCAGGAGAAGCTGTGCAGCGAGCAGGTAGCCCGAGAGGAGAAGAAGAGGATGGAGGAGCAGCAGCAGGAGGAGGTCAGACTCCTCAAGGAGCAGATCTCCAGTCTGCAAGATGCCTTGCAGACGTCCGGCCAATCGGAAGCCAGTTTGAAGGAGGATCTCGAAGCATCTCGTGGGCGGAGCAGTGAGCTGGAGGCTCGGCTGGAGGAGGCCTGCGTTCAGCTTGAGGACAGCATCGCCTTCTTGGAGTCTCATGAGCTTGTGAATAAACGTCTGGCCTCGGAGAAGAGCTCGGCGGAGGAAGAGCTGCGGCTGGCGAAGAGCAGGGAGGAGGAGCTCGTAGTTCAAGCGTCCCACATGAAGGCAGAGCTGGAAGAGCTGCAGGCTGCGTCCGATAGCCTCCTCCAGGACCGAGAGGAGGTGGCAGGAAACTGCAGTCGCCTCTCCAGCGCCTTTGCCCAGCAGCAGTCTCAACTCCGAGCCCGAGAGCACGCGGTCAGCTCCCTTAGGGTGGAGCTGGAGAACCTGCAGGAGGTGCTCAGGCTCAAAGCTGAGTCTGTTTCTAGACTCACGGCTGAACTGGACTCATTAAAGAAAGACCGCGCCCGGCTGATCCAGGACCTGAAGGAGCAGGCCATGGCTGTGGACAACCTGCAGCTGCAGCTGGATGGTGTCTCAGAGGAGTTGGACAGGAGGAGGCGCAGTGAGGAGAGCCTGCAAGAGGCTCTGAAACAGGAGCAGGCCGGGACCTCGCAGCTCCGGGCCCGTCTGACTGAGGAGGAGGAGGAAGTCTGCCGTCTGAGCCAGGAGAATGGGACCTACATCCGGCTCACTGACCAGCTCTCCACCCAGATAGTCGAGATGGAGGAGGAGATCTCTTCACTCAGAGATCACCTCCGTGACCTCAGCTCCCAGCTCAATGACACCGCAGACCTGGTCCTGGAGCTCAGGAGAAAACTCAATGCCAAAACCAGCGAGGCTGAGGGGGCAGCAGGCGAGCAGGTCCTCGAGCTGCAGAAGGCCCTGCAGGACTCCCAGAACCAGCTGAGGCTGGCAGGGGGGGACTTTGAGAGGGAGAAGAGGAAGATGATGCAGCAGCTGATGGAGCTGGAGGAGCTGGCTCTGGCTCTGGAAGGGATCACGGATCCGGCCAGTCCACACAGGTTTGTGGAGCATGAGTCGGCGACCCAAAACCCGATCGGTGACTAACCTCCGTCTGCCTGAACCAGAATCTTACAGTTCACTGTATGACACACCCACAATGCACTGCTGCAGACTGACTCTTCACCTCATCGCTAACCGAATGACAGACATCTAAACGCATGAAAATCCTCATCACTGTCTCCGCCCTCCCATTTGACTGTCTCCGCCCTCCCGTCTGTCTGTCTCCGCCCTCCCGTCTGTCTGTCCTTTCATCTTAAATTGTTTCTTTATAGTTGAAGTGTGTATTTGACATGATGATGATGATGATGATGATGATGATGATGATCTCTGTGGCTGCAGGAGGTGAGACAGAAACAAGACGAACCGTCTGCTGCTGTTTTTGGCTGTAGTGATGAGTTCCTCACCTGTGCAGGTCAGATTTGAGTCATGAAAAAGCCACGGTGGTGGGTGTTTATCTAAAGGCAGCGAGCCTGGAGATATTGATGATAGCTCGTTAAGGATCCTCTCGTTTCTGATCGTCCTCCTGCGCCCTCGTCCAACCTCCTTGAAGCGTTGTGTTAGTTTTCCAGAGCTCAGCTGATCAGTTTGCTCCTTTAACACGCTCATGGTTCTGGATTGGCACTCTGCCGTGAGCTTCTCTCCAATCATGACGCCGTGTTTGATTATTTGAGGCCATGTTTGAGGTGCAGGGAGGTTCTGATTCTGTGCTTTGGACCGCAGAACTCAGCTGGAGGAGGTCCGATCAGAGAACGCAGCTCTCCAGGAGAGACTCGGCGTCCTGCAGCAGGAAGTCCACACAATGGAGGATGACGTCGCCAAGAAGAGGTGAGCGGACGCTGCTGCAGCTCACGCCTTCATCCAGGAGCAAAGAGGGTTACAGTGAAGTTCATACTGTTGGAATCAGTAAGCACATGTCTAAATACAAAAGACAAAGAAACAGAGGCGGAGCTGTCAGGTGTGCAGCCAGGTGGGCCTCAGTGTTTCTGGGCAGATCAAGAATAATCTCTTTTTCCCCCACAGTGGTGAAAGTCTCTGATCTCTTCTGTCAGGAGCTCAGCTTAAATTTGAGAAATTTAAATTTTAGTTTTTCTCATCAAAGCCACCAGATTTGGACCTCCTCCCGTCTCAGCACAGGCAGATGTATTTCTAATGTTGGAAATCAGCGAAGTCGCCCTTTAACGTTAAATAAATAATGCTGTGGAGCCACCTGACGTCTGCTGCTCCTCCTGCAGGAGGAAACTGGAGGAGCTGCACAGAGAACATGAGAGGAGCAGAGAAGAAGAAGAGAGGCTGCACAGAGAGGTGAGAAACTGCTGAGGACCAAACAGCTGATTTAACATCAGCCTGAATGCATCTGAACCTTTGATGTTTCTGATACATCCGCATCAGCTCTGTTAGTTCTTCAGCACTGCATTAAAGTACCAAACAAGTCTCAGTGTGCGGAGTTTTCTTCTCCTTATCCAGGATGTGGAGAGTGAGGACCTCCTCGGGTTTGCTTTCTTTAATTTCCAGATTGTAAAAATTAGTTTTTAAGAGTTTTTAAATGTAATCACATTAAACTCACACATCAGCTGTCAGGTTTCTCCAAACCAGGATTAGGGCTGATTCAGGTTTCAGGAATCCAGATTATGATTACATGTGCAGAAACAAAACGAGACATTAAAATGATCCACATTTACTCCTCCTCCTCCTCCTCCTCCTCCTCCTCCGTGTCTGCAGAACTCTAAATATCGTGAGGAAGTTCTGGACCTGAGCAGCAGAAACCTGCAGCTGAGCACCGACAACGCCGAGCTGAGCGCCCGTCTCCGTGGAGACCAGGAATCGATCCGGATGCTGCAGGAGCGCCTAGCGGCAGTTTCTAAGGAGCAGGAGGAGGAGCAAGAGAAGGTGAGCTGAACACGGATGTTTCAGCACACATACGGAGGAGGGTAATTTTAATACGATTATTGAATTTGATCAAATGAAGACCGATGAATTGTTTCTGCTGTGCTGGTTTAAGCTGCGGCGGCTGCAGGACGAAGAGCTGCAGCACGAGAGGGAGAAGCTGCAGCTGCAGGCGTCCTGGACGCAGGAGAAACAGCTGCTGGAGAAAGAGCTCAGCACCTCCAAGAAGAAGGTAGAAGGTTCTACATGTTGGAAGCTGCAGACACTCTGCAGGACGTGATCCCAGCTCAGAGCCGGGAGGTGTTTCGGACACGCCGGCCCTAACCTCGCTTTCTCTCTGCCTCCTCAGGTGGAGAGCCAGGCTGCGCTGGAGGCGGAGCTTAGCTCTGTGAGTCTGAAGCTGCAGTGGGCGGAGGAGGACAAGGCCAAACTGCTGAGAGACGCCGACGACCGAAACACAAAGGTCACTGTCACAGCTCAGACTGATGTAAAAAAATAAGAGCAGTAAAAACTGTGCAACAGAATGATGACAAAAACGTGCAGGTTTAACCTTCAATTTCAGCAAGATTGGGCCACTGCCGAGGTTTTTGTTTAGATCCTCAAGTGACCATATTTGGCCAAAAGGATGGAGTACAGAGAACTGGTCAGTTAATTGCATTAAAAAGGCTCCAACAGTACAAACTGGGTCCAGAGGTCCAGTTCAGGGACTCCAGTTAGCTGAGGTGAAGCCTAGCAGAAAGCTAGCAGCTACAGCTGCCTGTGTCACCATCCACCTGTCAGTCAGGGAGGCCGCGCCCCTAATAATGCAATCAAAACCACCAGCAGCTGAGCCCTGAAATCTGCCATATGTGTTCTTTACTCTTCAGAGATGAGCAGCATGATATTCATATTCCTGCATGTTTGGTACCTCTGTACACTTTGGCTGTATTTATCTGAAGTGGAGAGTAAACAACATGCAGGATTTCAGGCTGCTAATGCTATGATAATATATGCTAATGATATGCAGCCTCTTTCTCATGCCTGATTGGCTTAGCCTAGTCATGTGATCATATTGTGCTGTGTGATTATACCTACTTGAGCATTGTTGAGTGAAATGGAGAAAGTGGGATTCCCCGTATAGATCAGCTGACCTCGGTCCCTGAACAGCTGGCAGCAGCTGATAGTGAGAACCTTCCAGGTAAAGAGCCAGTCTGTTTATAGGCTGCAGCCTGATTGGTTAGCCTGTAATGCCGACTTCTGATTGGCTGAGCATCGTCTAACACAGTGGTCCCCAACCCCCGGGCCGCGGACCGGTACTGGGCCGTGGGTCATTTGGTACCAGGCTATACTTAAAGAATAGATAACTCACATTATTTCCATTTTACTTGTTATCTGAGTCTGAACGATGTTTTATTTTGAAAAATGGGCGGATTCTCTCCGTTACATCTCTCTATGACTTCCTCTTGATGTGTCATGATGCTTCTGGTCACGTGATATGGCACCGCTAAAATTAAACCCAGAAGCTTTGTGCCTGTCTAATGAATTCGGTTGGTGGACCTACATAACGCTCGAAAAGCGCGAGATAAGAAGCAGTCCATTTACCATTTATATTTAGCAACACCAGGACAGCAGTGAGGCGGACCCAGCCATCAAGCTGACTCTCTGGTGCTCGATGCAGCGGCTCTGCAGCCGCTCTCCACGTGAAATCAAACCTTGTATTGGTGTGTCAAAAAATCTGCTCTCATTGTAATACAGTTCCAATTAAATGTGATCCATAAGCCAGATGAGTTTAGCACTAAAGTCCTTCTCAGCTCCCGTCCGCCTACTTCCATGCATCAGCTCGTTCATGCACAACTACACACACTAACAATGCCTGGAGATCGCTTTAGTGTCTGTATCAGGTCATTTCACCGGAGTCAATCATGGCAGCAGGAGGCAAGCTTAAGCTACAAACTCACACTTACAGGCAAAAATATGAGATTATAAAATTTGCAGAAGTAAATCCAGAGATGAAGCAGAAACACTTGGAGCAAAATTCAATATTAAACCCCAAACTGTCGGATATTTGGAAGAATCGGGTTTTATCCGATTTGCACTTAAGGCGGATTTTTTTTTTTTTTTTACAAGTCAGATGAAGTTCCATAGAACATCTGAATTTGACTGCGGTGATTTCTACTGTATTTGTTTTTGCTGTGTATCTTATTTTGAAGGCATGTTTAAACGTTACCATGGCACCCAGAGAGGATGTTATTGATGCTGTGGCGTGATGTTACGAGGACGCTGCTGATAGAGTTGCATATGAATACACAGTGAATTCATGCTTATTTATTATACTTAGAAAATGTCACACTTTAGATCGTATCATTTATTTTGAAGTATTTACCTGCCACACCTTAAAGACCGGTCCGTGGCTCAAAAAAGGTTGAGGACCACTGCTCCAACATGTTGGTCAGGGATGACTCACGGCCATAAATAGTACAGACTATGACTCATCATTGAGCAACATTAAAGCCATACCTACTGCTCAGCAATATTGCTCACATGGAAACAACATGGCTGCCCTATGATTATAGTGATGTTATACACATATACATAATAGGGATGTTCCTGGCGACTAATTTAATAGTCGACTATGCAAGGGAAAAAAATTTGACTTTGTCCCGCTAGTTTTCTCGCTTCTCTGTACAAACTGGAAATGCCATCTGGTGGCAGATGGCTGTATAACATCTGGACAAACATTTACCAGCACTGGGTTTACTGAAACCTTAATAATTAGACTACCCGACTAGTACGTCTGGTACCGACTAGTAACAATAGCGCCGACTAGTCGAGTAATCGCGCACATCCCTAATACATAATCATGTATACATATACATGTCATTATCAGATTATGTAGTAATATTCCTGTACACACACACGAGTATAATATGATGTGAATACCTTGTAAGTATGCGTTATATCTGGCTTATTGTTATAGATGGTATAAATAGACATTATGTAGTACACACCTGTGTACAGAGTGCAGTACTTTCTCTGATTTGTTTCCATGGAAACGTTTGTGTCTGTTCTAGGATGGTTACCAAAAGTATTTGTAGAGATGTTAAAGATAATCACAGGATATCTCTGACAGCATGATTCCAACAGTTTTGATTTAATGAGCTTTGTTAATACTGAAAACATATTTCTGCTGGAATCTGTGTCATATATATATGTGTATATAAAGTTTAGGGCGAGGCCTCCAAATTAGGGCACAACAGTTTAGCAGGAGGTAATCAGACATCTGCTGAAGGGTTTACACACAATCATACATATAATAAGTGTGTAAGAACAAGATAGAAGTACAACAGAAAGCAACATTCACACATTTCCATTCCACGTGCTCTCAGGGAGGGACCTGTTAAATATTAATAAATAATGCAGTTGTATTGCAGGAGGGTTTGAGGTATCACAGGAGGAGAATATTGCAGTGATTGCTGAGGGGGAAGGCATTTGTTCAGTTCAGTTTTGTTGCTCTGTGATTGGTTAATGGGATGAAGGAGCTGTGAGTTAATGTGATGAGTTTAGGAGTCTGATGGATACAAACTGTTTTCAGTCTGTTGGTTCTGCGTCTCTGGGACCTGAACCGTTTGCCTGATGGCAGACGGTTGAACAGCACATGGCCGGGGTGAGTGGCGTCTGTGGAAATTTTCCTCGGCAAAGCCTGCGGGAGCTGGCGATATCTGCCAGGGTGGGCGGAGGGCTACCAGTTACTTTTTCTGCTGTCCTGGTTACTCTCTGCTGAGCAGACAGCAAACCTCCCCATGATGCCGTGTGTCAGTACTGACTCCATGGGGACCCTGTAAAAGTACAGAAGCAGTTTCCTCCAGCTGACACCTCCGCAGAACCTGCAGAAAGTGGAGCCTTTGCTGAGCCTTTTTGACCAGCATAGATGTGTTGCTTGTCCAGGTCAGGTCATCTGATATTTGTGTCCCCGGGAACTTAAAAGAGGCCACCCTCTCCACACTTTTACCGTTGATAGTTAGTGGAGCGTGGTCCCCTTTCTGCCTCCTGAGGTGACTCTGACCCATCTTCACAACCTGTGGGCGGTTGGTCAGAAAGTCCTTGATCCAGGAGCAGATTTGGGGGGAGGAGTTTAGGGTTCCCAGCTTTTCAATTAGGATGTCGGGGACGATGGTATTGAACGCTGAGCTGTAGTCAATGAACAGAAGCCTGACATAAGTGCCTGGGAGCTCTAGGTGGGATAGGGCGGTGTGGAGTGTGGTGCTGATGGCATCTTCTGTGCATCGGTTTGGTCTGCAGGCAAAGTGGTGCTTGTCATGGAATGCTGGTGCCTCTGCTGGACTGCTGAGGAACTGCAGGTTTTGGGGCTTCCTCATTTTATTCTTTTTTGGCATCTTTCATTTAAACCTGTTACCTGTGTCACATGATCAGTCTGACAGATGTTTTCCTGTCTTCAGGTGGAGAAGCTGCAGCAGAGTCTGTTCTCTTTGGAGTCAGAGGCGGAGCTGCTTCGCTCTCAGCTCACCACCATCAATCAGGAGAAACTTGACCACGCCCAGGAAGTGACGGAGCTGCAGAGGAAGTTGAAGGATGCTCAGATCAGGGTTAGGTCACGTTTTTCCAATGTCACCTTGATGCTCCTAAGCAGGCAGCAGTGTCAGTCATTCCCCTGATCACACTGCTTCCTGTTTTCAGGTGGAGGAGTTGGAGGCTGGTGTCAGGAAGCTGATGAAGGAGAAGGAGGAGCTTCGACAGGCCCTTGAGGAGCAGGAGGAGCAGGCCTCTGTCACTCTGCAGAAGGAGACACACAAACTGATAGTCCAGAACCAGGAGCTCCAACACCAGGTACTCTCCAGGTGCAGCTGAGCTTTAAGACTGCTCACTGAGTCTTAAAGCTGATTGGTTGATGTTAGGCCTGTCGCGATAAACAATAAATCAATTAATCGTACAATAACTTAAAATGAGGTAGACCATTTTTATTTATCGGCTTTATCGTTTCTTCGTGTCTCTCTCTCTACTGAAGACGCT